>JAODIE010020789.1:0-55323 GCA_027575565.1 Diploeciton nevermanni
AGTTGCTTGTTTACGTTAAGTCTCTGGTCGTGGGTGGTGTACAAAGCGTCTATTTTATGCGGAGATATATTGTAGAAGTTTCCATCTTGGAAATTCGGACGTGGTGTCCCAGTTTGATGCCCTTGAATTGATTTTGTGAGGATATATGCTGAATAAGCAGTGGATTGTTCTCTGGGATCGAAACAGATGGTTAATTGTCTGATGAATAACTTCAAACCCAACTTCAATCTCCTTAAAACCATCCAGACAAGACTTGCCAGTAAATCTCGCTGTTTCATGTGATCCACCACACCTAAACTGATTCAGAAAACCTTTTCTCTTGCCTGTCACTACTTGGAACTGTTTCCCAATACCAGTACACATCACTTGAATAATTGAAGCTTCCAAACTCTTTTCATTGAAGAAAACGTTGCCCAGAGGACAAGATAGGTTGATTAGTTGTCCTTGTGCAAAGATAATTTCTCCTTCTTCATTGGGGAGGTAAAAGAAGTCATTGCTGTTTAAAGAGCTGCTCACATTGGGTTTCAATAGAAGTGGAGCTACGTTTGAGAGATCCAACTCAATAGAGATGATAGTGTCGGCACGTGGTGATGATGGCCGGAGGAACCATCCAAGAGCAGCACAACTAGCTACTGTAATTAGCGATACCCATATTAATATAGTGCACAACTTCATTGTTGTTACGAGTTACTATTCGGAGTTTCTTGTTTGGCAGTAAATTTATCAGTGTGTTCTATCATATATTTGTTTGTTTATCAAGTAATGGTGTGGTGATAAGTTTTTTTTTTTTTTATACATAAAACTGAATGAGAGTAGATTGTGTTCAAGTAGATTGCACGTTATAAATCATTTGTACGTGTGGATGAGAGCTAAGATAAAATATTTGTTTGGAGTGATTCTACTCTAATATGCCTGGAAAAATAATAGTCAGTAGTTCTACTTTAACGAATAACAACATCTTCGTTGTTCATTCCTAATAACTTTTTAATGCCGAAAAAAGTATTTGCAACGAAACAGTTTTAAAATTATATATGTTAGATGTAGTTCAGCAAGGCTCCTACCTCTATGGATGTGATTAGATGGCCATGGGTTGTTGTACTTACGGATGTGTAGTTATGACTACGGGTGTTCATTGGAACAATAACAAGTATACATACACATACATGTCAGCATGGTTGCACTGACAGCACCAGCCGTGTAGAGCACTTAGACTAAAGCACGGAGGCGGCAGGGTGGTTTAAATGAGCTACTGGAGCTCTTTGGTAGCAGGCATTTACCAGAATCTAACATATATATTTACTCTTGAATACCAAGAGTATTGAGATCTAATTACTTATTGCTAAGCGATTCTTATCCTATCATTAAACTATTGCAACTATCAATGTATTCTAAAGCATTCTGCCAAAAATGATATTTTTCAAATCTGCAACTATGTAAACGTCTTCCTTTACTTAATTCACTGATCACAAATCATATTGCAAGGATTAAGGACTAGAAAGTCCTCAAATTATTGCATCATTCAAATCAAGATGTCCTCACTTCTCTCCTAATCAACTCCGTCTACTCTTGCTGCTTACTATGAGCTTACCTACGTCAATCTCCTAAATTCCAATATCGAAAAAAGTAGGTAAAGTTATATAAACCTTTATTTTCTTCGCGTGGAAGCACGTTAATTGGATTCCTCGTCGGCGGGGAGTGGTGGCATTAGAATGCGGCGTTGAAAAGCAACGAAAACGAACGTCCGCTTTACTTTCTTCGCGTGCGCCGCTGGAAGGCAGTGAAAGAGTGCCGGTGAAAGCATCCTGCGCGAACAGTCGCTCAGAGAGTTGATCTGTGGTGCCACTCGCAAGGTCCATCCGATTCATCTAGTGATCCCAAAGAGAAATGTGCCTTATTTTCCACTGGTGATATCAATACACGCGAAATATATGAGCCAGGATGGCGTCGTCCTGGGCAACGTGCTTGGTGCTCTGTGGCATCCTGGTGACGCACATCGGCTATGTAAATAGTGATGGGAGTAGTTTGGAGAATTCCGAAGAGGTAAATATATCTGGTTTAACCGATAACGCACCAAATAGAAGAAACTATCTTTAAAATTATTGTTACAATGATCGTTATGTGTAAATTGCACTCCTGCATATTTCAAATGACAATTGAAACGTGAAACCTAGCAGCGCGTAAACTAAATTTAAAAGTCCTGATTAATTCCACGCAAACATCACCAACTTGATCATTCTTCGCTGCTTTAAAAGAAAGGAAGTGAATTCATTTCAATTCAACACACGCAGGCTTTTTTAGAACTTGCTGCTTGCAACCAGGAAGCTTTCTGTATGATTTCATGCATACAATACGCATGCGTATTACGTTTACACCTGCTTACTGGGTTACGCTCGTGATCTGTTACGCTGCAAACGCAACCCGAATATTTAAATTAACTTTCATTATCATCAGCAATCAATTTCTATCCTTTGCTATTCTGCTGTTAGTAAGTGATTTGTTATCTTGTTTATTTGTCAGTTTGACACCTCGTTCAGAAACAATTTAATTTACGAACGAAGCCAAAGAGAAAACACGAATGGAACGGGAAGATTCCTTTTCAATCAACTATTTGGCATTGCGAATGTCATAGCTGGTGGAGGTAGTAATGAAGATGATGACGAGGAAGATCCAAAGACAAAGAATTGTACTTGTGGTAAGTCGTTACAGTCATGTTAACGATAACTTAACGCATGGTGTTGACTTATTTATTGATAGAGTGTGGACTCTCCAACCAGGAGAACAGAATAGTTGGTGGACGCCCAACTGGAATCAATCGGTATCCATGGATTGCCAGATTGGTCTATGATGGACGTTTTCATTGTGGAGCTTCGTTGCTAACAGAAGATTATGTTTTAACAGCTGCACATTGTGTCCGAAGGTGCCAAGCCCATTTTCCTACATTATCTCCAACTCAATGCATTCTTTTTCAGATTGAAACGTTCAAAAATCCGTGTAGTTCTTGGTGATCATGACCAAACTACGACAGCTGATGCTCCAGCTAAAATGCGAGCAGTTGCCGCAATCATTCGGCATCGTAATTTTGATACAGATTCATACAATCACGATATTGCTCTTCTCAAGTTGAGAAAATCCGTTGTATTTACAAAGAATATCAAACCTATATGTCTTCCATCTGGATCAGGTTAATTCCAGTCAATTAAATAGCAAATTAAAGCATTTAAAACTGATCTATAATGCTTTCAGGAAGTTTCGATCCTTCTGGTAAAATGGGAACAGTGGTTGGATGGGGCCGGACTGCTGAAGGTGGAATGCTTCCCGGGATTGTCCAAGAAGTACAAGTTCCTATTTTGAGCCTTAATGAATGCAGGACTATGAAATACAGAGCCTCTCGAATTACATCTTATATGTTGTGTGCTGGTAAAGGTGCGATGGATTCTTGCCAGGGTGATAGTGGGGGTCCTTTGTTGGTACCGAATGGGGAGAAGTTTGAAATAGTTGGTTAGTAGCAATTTGGATCAGTTGTTTTAATCCTACAAACTTTCCAAGCGTGTAGTAATGATAAAAAAACAATTGTATTACATTGAACAATCAACTGGATATTGTCTTCCAAGTAAGAGACAGGTTTTTAATACCTAGACAGTACGGCTTTTCACACCCACATTTTCCATAACTTTCTAAATTACTTTGTCCTTCATTTGATATCATTCTTCTCTTCCAGGTATTGTTTCCTGGGGTGTGGGCTGTGGTCGACCTGGATATCCAGGCGTCTACACTCGAGTATCCAAATACCTCAATTGGCTGCGCTACAATTTAGAAGACACCTGCCTCTGTACATAACTCGCCGAATAAACCTAACTTTGCATTGATTGACGCTCCAAAATGTGCAATCCTTTAAGAAGTGTCTTGTTGTATGTTATTTATTTTTACGAGAGAATAAAACGAAAACACGACCCACAAACCTGGTTAAGCTTTAAAAGTACCATGTCAAATTGATCCAGTGAAGCAATTTCGTATTTTTTCCAGATTGGGACATTGCTCTTGAGATGACGAGATTCCTGACTTGTGAGGTGTTGAGAGTGGTCATGAAAAAAGCGTGTTTGGTTAGTTTCGTTTGTGTTGGTTACCAAAAACCGGCTCAAGTCGATGCTTCGATGCTAATTAATGTGTCAGCTACAACAAAGTTCAAGCATCAGGGCGATATTTTAATATGAATACATCGAAAGTTTATCAATTTAAGGAAGTATTAAATGTCAATGGCTTTAAATTGTGATTAATGGCGCTATCAATAACTTAATCAGCTGAACTGAAAATTGTGGTGTGCCTACATGTGTAAACAATTAGGGAATGATTAACTCCAATTAAGTTAGTCACAGACATTAAATATTTACAAAGCAACGCACATGAAATAGAGTGAACCATAGTATTTTCTGCATTATTTGCATTTCTGCTTCACTGTTCCGCTTTGTAATCACCAACTCTTGTTAAATTCTTTTCACACACAAGAAAAAATAATTACAACATAATTATGCGTACATACTGCTGTTTTCTTAGCTTTATGCTCAACTTTATTCAGCAGCACGGACAATATTACCATTTGTTACCATTCCGCAAAGAAGAAGCCGAGGCAGGTTCTGCTTGAAACGCACGCTTCTTCCTCTTCTTTCATTTTTTCCATCGTCGACGACCAACAACTCTACCGGCGACTCCGCGTGCCAACCAGTCGACGGCCGGACGTCGCTTAGTGCCCAACAAAGTTAAACTAAGAAAAAAACTATTCAAGATCAAAAAAGTTTTATAACAACACCACAAATAACTGTTAATTAAAGCAAAGTAGAAAGTTGCTTGAAGAGAGAATATTAAGAGAGTTCTTTACTGAGATTGTTAAGAGTTGTACTAGATTGCTTAGGTTGAGTGATTTGCGTGGTGTTGAAAAGAACCTTGTGGGTTTATTTATTGCTTGGCGGTTTAATTTATAGGATAAGATGCGTTCTGAGTGGGTTGCTATCTTTTTGGTTGTTTGTGCGATGAGCACGTTAGTTATCAAGGTGAGTCAACCGCAAAATGTATTAATTGTAGATAGAAAAAAAAAAAGAGAGAGAAAAACTGTTCATTTTTCCCTACCTTGTGTAATTGAAGCAAAAAAATGCGAAGACTTTATGACCATGCGCGAGGTTCTTGGAAATATTGTGTTCGTGACTTTACAAACTTCTTTCACGTTCTTTCAATCTTTTCAAAGTCAATGTTATTATACCCAAGTAAGTAAATTCATTTAAAATCGGCACTCTAAAGAGTAATAATTTATTAAATTTTGATTTATGTGACAGCTAAAAAAACATCCGTGTCTATTTGATTGAGACGGGTCCATTAAATATACCTGTGGCTTTTCAGTCATGATAACGCAGTCATCTTTTGTTTACAATGTCATTCCGTCCCATCCGGCCTGGATCACGTTCCTGCGTCACGCCTCAGGTTTTCACCTGTGAGGTGTGCGCGCACATAAATTACCAAAGAAACCGAATTCGTCTGCGACGTGTCCGGAATTGCCGTTATCTGTTTTAAATAAATAATGCGCGTGCCTGACTCGTAAAACCTATTTTATAGCCACAGTATCAATTTCTTTGCACCAAACTGCCAGGGTATGTGCGAAACTTGATCGAGAAGTCGCACATTAAACAAATGCAAAAATTGCACAAATGGAAAATTTACTATTGGTTATTGCTTAAGTACAATAAACTTATAAAAATGCTAATCACAATGAGTCACTTGATTTCTCGCTAGAAACATTAACAACGAATAAACAATTAATGTGAAAAACCCAAGACAATCGAAATAAAACAAGATATCAATAACTTACTATCTTGAAGTTGTACAATGCTCCATTCTATTGTTGTAATTGGTGATAATTCTTGGTAGGCTGATGAAACAACAGAACTCTCTGGGCGAGGACTTTTCGGCACTCGTTTCGCCAATTATGGCAACCACCCACCTCCGAGGCATGACACACCAGCCTCAACGTGTTCCTGCAGTAAGTACTTGTTTCAATGTGTTCTGCACAATATAAGCAAGTAATGCGATTTAATTGGTGGAAATTAAGGCGATGTAGTTAATGTTGAGTAATTTTCCAGCTTGTGGTGAGCGTAACGACGCAAGCCGCATTGTTGGTGGTCAAGCAGCGACCCAAAACGAATTTCCTTGGATGGCGAGACTTTCCTACTTTAATCGGTTCTATTGTGGTGGAATGCTGATCAACGACCGATATGTTCTTACTGCAGCACATTGTGTTAAAGGGTGTGTTAGTAATTAATAGAAAGTGTTTGGAAGTTTAATGTGGATTTTTGCTTTGTAGATTTATGTGGTTTATGATCAAAGTAACATTTGGTGAGCATGATCGTTGCAATGACGCAAAAAAGCCAGAATCACGTTTCGTCCTACGCGCCATTGCGGGAGCTTTCAGTTTCCTCAATTTTGACAATGACATCGCTCTTCTCCGATTAAACGATAGAGTACCGATTACAGACACAATTAAACCAATTTGTCTGCCAAAAATCAAAGGTATTCTTTTCTTAAAATAAGCTCTAAAAAATAATTTAATATTTTATTGTTTTCTAGATAATTTATACGTTGGAACGAAAGCAATTGCAGCAGGTTGGGGCACGTTGAAAGAAGATGGCAAACCATCATGCATTCTGCAAGAGGTCGAAGTCCCCGTTTTGAGCAATGCCGAATGCAAAGCTACCAATTATTCGTCGAAAATGATCTCGGACAACATGCTCTGTGCTGGTTATCCAAGCGTGGGACAGAAAGACTCTTGTCAGGTAGGCAAACCAAACTACATCGTAAATTACTTAGAAATGATTGAAAAATCGCATTAATTGCAAAAAAAAACCAACTAAATATATCAATAGAACATTAACATAAATGGAATAAACTGTTTTCAATTTAGGGTGACAGCGGTGGACCTCTTATTGCTGAGAAACCTGACAAGAAATATGAGCTTATAGGTATGCAACTTATTATACCCATATTTTACTTGCTTTTATGCATTGTATGCGTATTTTTTTTAATAGGCATCGTCTCTTGGGGCAATGGTTGTGCTAGACCGGGTTACCCAGGTGTTTATACACGCGTAACACGTTATCTTGACTGGATTCTGGAGCATTCTAAGGATGGTTGCTTCTGTTCTGATGAATAGATTGATACTGAAGAATGGAAACATTGTTTATACTCGCGAAGATGAAAACGAAAATGCGTTGTGATAGTGATAGTAACTTATTTTCTGCTCTCTTTAAAGCAATTTAGCGTATGACAACATATAGCAGTTTATTTTATATTAATAACAATTAATTACAATAACTACAGTAATATTTAATACGACACATTGTATTTAATGTAGTTTAACTACAGATTTATAAATTTATTTTAAATTATTAAATTGTACTTTGTTGTTCTCGAAAGAGAAGACTTTCTTAACTTACAGCACGTAATCTATACCATATAATCCTCTAAAATCCACTTATAGCATTATATCCACTTAATATTTATTTTATTGCCTATTTGCAAGTGGAGAGATAGAGAATGCTTTGAACTATTATAACGTTTGCCATGACCATCGAATAAATAAATCGGATAACTGTTTCTCTTTAAATTTGCATTAAAAACATATAAAAATCCACCCACATGTCGCTCGAATAGCCACATCAAGACACCCTTGACTAAATCTTGTTTCATACCAGTTCGCGCCGATCATCAACAGCAACAACTTTGACTTGCGTTATCTTTATTTTTGTACTCGAAAATTGAGCCCGCACCTCAGTTGTAACGTGTGATTGACCGCGGAAGCAGCAGAGTCATACGCGCTTTCCACGCAAAGTCAGAGTTTAATTCAGTTGAATTGCTTCAATCAGCCGAAGCAAAAGCTTCATAAGAATGATTGGATATAACTTTATTGCACCTGCAATCTTTATTGCTTTCTGTATTGCCAGAGGGAATTGCTGGCCTGATCCAGAGTCGGAAGACGTGAGTACGCATGAAGTTGAGACTGATGTAATTATGATTTTTCTTGCTTTTATTCTTGTTTGATTGTTAGTATGTTGCAGGACTACTCAGCGGATGATAATAAAGGATTCTTGGATTTTTTGTTTAATGATTATTCGACTGATTGGAGTTGTCGTATGAAAATAGAAGAAAACAGTTGAACCAAGACAGATTATGATATTATTTTCTTTCAGGTTGTGGTCTTCCCAATAGAGATGCAAGAATGCTTGGAGGTGAATACCTCAAAACCCACGAATTTCCTTGGTTAGCCATTATTCAAGTTCGTGGAGAAAGCGCCATCCCAGGAAGCTTAATCAACGACCGATACGTCCTAACTTCTGGATCTCAAATGATTGGGTAAGTACCATTCCCTCTTGCAATCCACATCTACCTTCTAACATTTCTTAGGTTGACTCCTTACGACATCAAAGTGACAATCGGGCAATTTGATCGTTGCTTCCCCGATGTGACTTCCCAGAACGTGAGTGTGGCCGCCATCTCATTACATCCAGACTTCTCGCCCGGTAACAGAGCTCATGACATTGCTCTAGTCAAACTCAACACTCCAGTCCAATATGAAAAACGGACCAGACCAATTTGTTTATCATTTCCTGGTAGGTTTCATAACGTTTATTAATTATGTAAAATGTGGGTTTAATCTAAACATGTCTACATTGTTGAAATGCATTAATTTAGGTCAGACATATACGGGTCAAGTAGCAACTATTGTTGGATGGGCTGGTGCACCTCTACCAGATGGTGAAACAAGCGCTACTTGTCGTCCACGTAAAGCTGGACTTCCGGTGTTGAGTTATACAGATTGTGTGGCTACTGCTTTTGATCCCGCATATGCTAGCACGGATAAGGGATGTGTAGGGATTGTAGGAACAAGGAGTATTGTTTGTGATGTAAGTTTATGATTGAAATTATTAGAGAGCTTTGGCTTTGATTTGGCTTTATTTGATTTTCAGAGTGATGCAGGTGGACCAGTTATGTTTCGATCACGTAGTGGAATATATGAAGTTATAGGTAAATATTTTCTCCAAATAAGATGGAAATAGATGAACTATTGCTTGATTTTAGGTCTTCTAAGCGATAGAAATGATTGTACTGAAGCGCCAAGCACTGCTTTGTTTACCAAAGTTAGTTCTCATCTAGATTGGATCAAGAAGAACACAAGAGATGCAGTTTATTGTGTTAAAAGTAATTACTAACTAATTATTTCTATCTTAAACTATTTATCACAACATAAAACGTAGCGAAGATAAATATTTTTAACATATACTTTATTCCAATATAGTTTATACATTTGACGATATGCTTAGTAAACAACAAATCCAATTGGATATGAGCCACATGTAGCCCCAGCAATCCTCTTATAAATCCAATTCAAATTCTGTAAAATGTCCGAATAAAGCCCTGGTCTTCCAGCAACTGCACATCCTTCTCCAGCAGAGATCACACCAATTAATTCAAAGCGAGTGTCTTTATTTTGAAGTTGAAGTGGACCTCCACTATCACCCTGAAAGAAAGCGAATGAAAAGAATGAATTGTTCCAGAAGATTGTCTCTTTTTTGTTGCGATTCTTGCCACTTATTAACTACCTGACAGCTATCTGCTGATCCATTCAAATATCCCGCACAAAAGAGCGACTCATCGTAGCCGGGACACGACTCTAATCCTAGAATGGGCACAACTGCTTGAAGAGGAAGACAGCTGAGTTCTGTATCATCATCGACATTCGTAGTGCCCCATCCGACTATGATGCCACCGCTATCTTTATACTTTTTAGTGACAGTTCGTTGATATGGGTCTGAAAAAAACAGCGTTAGAAGCATGAATTTGGGCACCGACCAACTGAAAGTTTGAACGATTACCAAGAGGTGGTAGACATATAGGCCTTATATATTGTCCGAATGTAACTCGCATGTTTAACTTGAGTAGCATTAAGTCATAAGCGAATGTTTCTGGATTGAATCTGCTGTGCCGAATGATGTCACTCACTGAAAAGGTGACAGTGTCACTGTTTTCTTCACAGTTGTTATACTGGCCTAGGATCACCTTCATGTCATCTCTTAGAATCCTAGTTTAATAAAAACAGAAGCAAATTTAAGCTAAACATTTACGCCATAATTTATTACGTGAATATTACTCTGCTTTCAGGCAATGTGCAGCTGTTAATACGTGATAATCAGTGACAAGTGATCCTCCACAGAGGTATTGTCCTTTGTTGGTGATGATTGCCATCCAGGGATATTCATGGGAACGTGTTGCGCTCCCATTGATGATTTTAGCTTCTGGTCGAAGGAGTTTATTGCTTCTACCACAATCTAGAATGCATTGTATTAATAAATAACACCTCAGAGCTAATTAATTCTTGAAACAAAATGACTCACCGCATTTTTGAATAATTGTAGGCCCTACTGGTTTATTTGGCACGCCATATACTGGATTCATATAAGGATGATAATGGAAAAACTTTGCAACTTTTTCTCTCTTCCCATCAATTGCATTCTCAACTGCATCAACCTCTTCTTCGAGGAAACCCTTAATCTCATTCACAATTCCAATTATGATAAAACTCACGCTTATTACGTGTCTAAATCTTAAAATCATTGTGATTCACTAAACTGTAACAAAACAGTTCTTGCACCTTTCGCATACTACGTCAATAGCGTACATTGCAAAGCGCACGCATTTCACCAAATGAAATGAAAGCAAAAAGCGAGTAACGCAAGACCTATCAATCAAGACCTCCCGCAGGTTGTCGCAACACCGGCGAGTTGTTACAGGTGCGATACAGTCCACACATGGTGGATAAAAAAATAAATAAAAAGTTACGTCTTTACCGATACGTCAGCATTATCATAATAACCTTCTTGAGAAATTTATCTAAACATTTAATTATTCTAAAGCAATTTGCAGATATTTTGTTTGTTGATTGGTCTGCCGTAGTTTTCTAAATTTGCATGCAATCCAAGCTGTTGTATTATATAATCATCATCATCATCATTTAGCGTGCATTTTGCACGGTCGTAAAGCTCACTTTACTCTTGTACGCATGGGCAAAAAGTGCAACTGCATTGACACCGCTTTTGATGGACGTGTTGATATTTAAGCAAATGCGCTACTTTAAGTCATGCAGGCACGCACTGGGTGAACCTTTTCTTGGAAACTCATCGTCTGCGTGTTATGCAATACGGAAAGCGCATTCATTAACCTTGACATTGATATTGCAGCTATTCCTGCCAAAATTATGAGTAGTAATTGTAATTAAAATGCAATTATACGGGCACTAAAGACAAGTAAAAGTTAGATTGTTCCTTCGAATCGATAAGAACGCAACACTATTTTGGATAGAAATCATTCTGGAATTATCGTCAAGCGAAAATATCTCATTTCGGACACAATTAATTGGAATTATTAATTATTGACATTTAATTATATCGCCCACATTAATGCATTGTTTCATCAATACATAATTCAAAAGTTAATCTCCGTTTATTTGTCTTCGTGACAAGATTATAAAGGTAACTGCGAGTTAATCAGTTAGTCATAATTGTAGGGTGATTGGTAAATAGCTGTTCTAATTGTGGGAATAAAAAGACGCAGGTATGACTTGCTTTTCTCCATGGAAACATTAATGTTTAGTAAACATGGATTTGATTCACGTTGTCAAGGTGAAATTGAATCCAATTAATCCCAATTAACGCAATCGATTAATGATTTCTGGTAATGCAGCAATCAAGTACTTATCACCTAAAGATCGGATCAATGATTGGTAGTAGTTCGTATTTATAATTATACGTAATTTGGCTTGAAAATAAGTAAAAGAAAATACTGTCAATTCCTGCCGGTTCACGTCGAATAACCATGTCTCCAAATAGCCTTGTTGTGGCTAAATCGACAAAATTTAATCTAAAAATTATGGAAATTTGATTGATATGTTTGATACTTCTAATC
Source organism: Diploeciton nevermanni (assembly GCA_027575565.1). Lineage (NCBI taxonomy): Eukaryota > Metazoa > Arthropoda > Insecta > Coleoptera > Staphylinidae > Diploeciton > Diploeciton nevermanni. The sequence continues at coordinate 11,998 of JAODIE010020789.1, forward strand.
CATTATCTAGCATGCGGATATCTCGCTATTTTTAATTATCCAAATGAACCGAACCTGCTTGTCTATTATTCGATTCAAATCTATGCACGCGTTCTTTTTTCCCAATTAGTTTCAGTGCGACTTGGAACAAGTCTAGTTAGTTACAAGGGTCATAACTTGCAAAGTGTCTCGCGTCACCGGCGCTGGGCGAAATAGGGGCGAAGGAAGGGGCAACATTTATAAGTCTTATTCACGAACGCACTTCGCACAAATGACGATTCGGTCACTGCTAACGACGCGACGTGTGCTTCATTCAAAAAGTTTAAAGTTTACAAATTATATGAAATAACACGTTTGCATCCAACAGAAAATGGCGCCTAATGCAAAAGATCTTATCTCGAAGGAATGCAAGGAGGACACACTGCAAGATAAACACAGCACTCATCTGAACCTACCTGTAGAAATCGGCACGGATTACGCCTTCAAACGAGAAATAGTTTGGTTCAATGCAATTGGATTCCTTGCTCTTCATCTCTGTGGATTATATGGACTTTGGAGGGTAGTTCATGCGCATATTTACACTGTTCTTTGGAGTAAGTCAAATATGAAATAGTGTTTTTATTTCTAACTCATTAGGAATTGATGTTAGACTAAGTTATTAGGTATTTTGTACAATTCGTCATGCAAAGTGACTGTAATTGAAAATCAATCAAACCGGTTTTGGATGATTTCTAGTTCTGAAATTTTTCATGTTACCTGCAAATACAATTAACGTTTCACCCACCGTTTATCAAATTTTTTATTGCTATGTCTAACGTCATCACCAGTAAAAATATGTTTTTAAACAGTGGACATATAAACTATCAAAGTAGTAGTTAGTAGAATTTATTCATTATTAATGCAAGATAAATAAATTTAATTGCTTACATTTACATTTAATAGCTCCTAATTAAAATTCAGAAACATCAGTTTGCTTGTATGAATTTGTGCTTTACTGATTACATTTGATCGTAATTCCATCGTTTATTTCACAGCGTTCTCTTTGACTTGGTTATCCGGCGAGGGCGTAACAATTGGTGCACATCGTTTATTCTCTCACAAGGCATTCAAAGCGACACCTCCACTTCGAATGGTTCTTTTAATACTGCACACTATTGCAGGACAGGTAATCAATTCAATTCAATTCAATTATAACATTTCACTAGTTCCTTCCGCTTGATTTATGATTGTTTGTGATTTCTTGAAGATCTCCTTTGTTTTTTAGTATAGTTTTGTGCGTATTTTGTCGCTAATGATGTCACAGTCTCAACCAGTGTTAATTGCCACTTATTACGTTCTGATTCACATTCTTTCTCTTCTAATAATTCGCCACCGTAATACTGCTACACGCCCACTAAATGACCACAATCAATGTCCCATTGTTTTCTCTTTCTTTCATGTCTTTCTTCCCTTTGTTGCGGAAAAGTTGGAACGAACAGAAAAACCGGTGCAATTATTCTGCACTTCTACAATATCCACGACTGCGTGAAATTTGTTTCTGTGCTTTACTTGACTAACTGTACTCTTCAATGACTTGTATTTGCTTTTTGTGAGTTTTCTTCGACTAATTGGTTGGTTGCGAGATGGGAAAAAATGAAGAAGAAAATTGATATTGTTTGTCTGTGGGTTGTAGAACTGTCTTTACATCTGGGCACGTGACCATCGTCAACACCACAAGTACAGCGACACGGATGCTGATCCGCATAACGCGAATCGTGGCTTCTTCTTTTCCCACGTCGGCTGGTTGATGAGCAGGAAACATCCAGCAGTGATCAGCAAAGGGAAGACGATTGATATGTCCGATTTGGAGGCGGATTGGATGGTGATGTTTCAGAAACAGTGAGTAGCAACGACATTTTATTACTTTTAATACAGATGTTTTATGACATAAAAATATGAACATTTAATTACATTATCGCAACCAAAATGCATCAGCACGATTGTCTTTTGTTCAAATGCAGTCTTTAAACAAGCAATCACAAAGTAAATGCAGTAATTCAATCTTAGTTTTGTTTCATGTCTAATTCTTTTATAGTCATGTTGAGCCACCTCTCCTAGGCATATCCTTCTAGAATAAGATGATTAAATGTTTAGCAATATGTGTTACAAATATTTGAGCTATCTCTACTTATTACCATACTGATCACTATTTTAAACGCCCGAAATCAAAGTTCTTTTACCAACCCTGTATTATTATTCTTGTCTTACGGTTCAAGAACATTTACTTGATCTTTTACATTTGGCAAACCTATTTTATTTAAGCTGTAAACTATTTTTTTTTTTTATTATTTAAGATTGTACGCTTTTTTCTTAGTTATTTTCGAAATGTTTTTCATATGTTTAAAGTCCGAAATTTGAAGAGGATATCAAGATTAATATGATTCAATCAATTAATAAAGAAGCAGACGTGATAGTACGAATAATATATTTTAATTCTTATTTTCTTACATAGATTCTACAAACCTTTATACATGATCTTTGCCCTGGCTATTCCAGTTGGAATTCCAGTCTACTTCTGGAATGAATCCTACTGGAATTCTCTTTTTCTTGCGTACTTCGCTCGTTATACCATCATGTTAAATATATCTTGGCTTGTTAACAGTGCAGCGCATTCTTGTGGAACTAAACCCTATGACAAGTCAGTATTTCACCCTGCACCGCAATCTTTCTGAATCAATTGAAAATGTTCTATTCTTTTCCAGGAATTTGCGACCAGTCGAAAACGCACTTGTTTCTTGGTTATCGCTGGGTGAAGGTTGGCACAATTACCACCATGCTTTTCCATGGGACTACCGTGCAGCTGAACTAGGTCGTCGTTATTCAATATCAACTTTCCTAATTAATATTCTTGCAAGCATTGGTTTAGCTTATGATCTTCGCACAACCTCAAGCAAAATCATAGAGCATCGGGTACTACGTACTGGAGATGGTTCACATCCAATTCATGAACAGATTGATCCCAGTTTAAATAAAATAAGTCCACCAAATGTAGAAGAAGTGAATGCTTTCTAACCGCAAGACAATAACAATAATGAGGGGTTGGTTAAAGGAACCTCGATTGTAGTACAAGGATAATAACTTAAATATTTGTTATATTATATCTTACATGCCAAATATCTAAAATATCTAACTAATGAAATGGTTTTAAAATTGGTCAACACGCTAGAAATATGTGGTTATGTATGTAGATGGAAAATAAACAACAGGTATTGTTAGTAGTTAACGTAGGTAAATTAAACTAGTAATTTGTTCTTTCAATATTATAAAAACATGTTTTATTTGTTATCATATTCAAAATTTTTGAATTTTTCTTGTTTGAGAGCGCCGCTAGCATCAGAATTATGAACTAATCATATGATAGTTGACTGACCACTTGTCATTTGCGTGCCGTGCGCCAGAAATACTCGCGCCAATGTGAATTTCATCATATTTCACGGGAGAGATGACACGTTATCGCTTCGCGTTCGTAACATGATATTAATATTCGCGAGTGCCCGAAAGTAAACTGCAACGGTTCATGTATCAAAATGGGCTACAAAGCGGCCGCGCAGGTCTTGAAGTAAGTAACCTATAACCTTCAATATCTAATCACACTAAAAACTCTTCTCGGCTTTAGAAAAGCAGAGCCGCTCAAAGCCAAGGTCGCAGCATCTCAGCAGGATGTCCTCAACGACTTGCATGCCTGGACGGACCAACAGCAGTTGCAAAGCATTTATCAACAGGTTCTTATACTTGATTTGGAGTATGCGCTTGACAAGAAAGTTGAACAAGATTTATGGACTTTGGGATTTAAGAAGCATATATCTTCTTTGCAAGAATTGACAAGGGATAAAAAGGTAACTAAAATAGTAGGTTTTTCTATAAGCTAATGTGGAGTTTTGAAGAATCCAAGAAGAACTGAGTCACAATGCCTTCTTTCATGGTGTTTGGAGGCAGCATCTGGTTTCTATCTCTCTCTGCTTCAAGAATTGTGCTCCATGTATGACTTAGACCTGCCTTTCCGGAAATGTGGAGCTGTGTTTGGAAGGCTAAAATCCTTCAATGAGCTGACCACTACTGTGCCTCAACAATCATCATGTTTCTATATTTGTCAATATTGTTTAGTGCATCTAGGGGATATAGCTAGGTACAGGAATCAGAGACAACAGGCTGAGAGTTTTTACAGGTAATAACAACTGGCAATGCCTTTGATTCTGCTTGAGAAAGATGAAATTTTTGTCAAAGGCATGCAATACTAGTTTCTCCAAACTCTGGACATCCATACAATCAACTTGCACTCCTAGAGACATCACAGGGTGATAAATTATCAACTGTTTTTCAATACATCCGCGGAATTGCCGTTAAAAACCCGTTTCCCGCAGCAGTCGCGAATTTAACTAAGATGTTATCAACATTAATTGATAAAGACAAGTAAGTAACAAGTACACTAATAATTTTATTATATTTGTAAAAATGGCGTCGCCTTTAAATCCTAAAAACAATTTAATATTAAGGAAACTCCTATAATTTCTCTTTTCAATCTAGTCCAGTGCAAGTCGTTCAAACAAAGCTTTCCATAAACGAATTTATCAGCCTTTTCTTGCGACTTCACGCGTTACTTCACACTCAAACGGAACTCAAACAAGCGGCGATTTGTCTGAAATCCATCAACGCGACTTTAACTGCACTTGTTGCAACACACAGTTTCTCCGAAGATCAACTAATAATGCTCAGCATTATCAACATGTACGCGCTGCATCATCTAGGTAAAAGTGAATTAACGCAAGATGAGAGAATCACTGCCGAAATGGCGTTAGCACTGCTTGCTGGGTCGTTGAGTGCATTTTTACTTCCGGTATATACGTTGAAAGGCGACGCTAGTATTTTGGATTATTATGCGTTACCTGCAAGTAAGAAGTTTAAGTTAATATTTTTGAAGTGGATGTGGTGATTCATGGAATTGTTTTTAGTTAGGATATTGTTACTTTGGATCAAATCCAAACCGAGTTTGTTGAAAGAAACCGAATTTACTAGTCGCTTGCAAATTTGGCCTGGCTATTGTAAATTGTTGAATAATATTTCTGAACATGTTGATAATCAGTATGATAAGGAAGATTGTAAGTATATCAGTTGATATCTCAAAATAATGTTAATTCAGTTGACTCATGTTTGCATGCAATTTGTTTAAGATGCACACAAACCTTTATTGGTTGACAAAGAACTGCAAGGTTTCACACCTTTAAAGGAAGCTTTCACTCTGATTAAATTTAAGGAAAGTATGGAGAGCCCTGATGTGGGAAAACATCTACAAGCACTTAGACTGATTGAAATAGGGAAATGGTTGTGTAGTTATGAGGTGAATGGGAGTAAATTAATTATCAGGTTTGTTACGATTTTCTTCTCTTTTCATTCATATTAAAATCATTGAAAACGCATGATTTAATTGCAAACTAGGACTGAAGTTGACGGGAACTCATCTTTTGAACCTGGTTGCATCCAACCAGATCCAACTGATAAGCTGCTGGAAGAAATGAAGTTCTTTAAGGTGACAGAATCCTTGGATGTAACTAAACTTAAAGTCGCTGAAAGTAGAAAAACCGGGATTCTAAAGCCACAAGGATCTTTAGAAAAGTCTCGTGAAGAACGACAGGTTAAAATGCAAGAAGAAGGTTCAAGTGCATCAAAATTAGATGTTAAGATGAAGAGAGTAACACAGAACGTGGCCCTGCAATCCATTTATAAGAAACTAGAAGAAAATAAACAGGTGAGTCTTTGATTATCATTTATTTTAATTTATTTGGGTCGTATCTATTTTTTCAGGTTAAATTCAGCACAGAAACAACTGAAAAAGAAAAACCTCCACCCGTCAAGAAACCTCTTCTTCCTGCACCGCCCATTTCCCAGCAAATAATCCCTAACCAATCATTTAGAATGCCTTTTCCTCACGGCCCTAATCCAAACTTAGAAAAAGATTGCTTCTCGTATGCACCACCACCCCAAATACCTATGCCAGGGCAAAGTCAGGGACCAGGACCTAATAAAATGGACAACATGCACTATCAAAAAATGGAAATGTCTAACTTCCCACCTCCTAATATAATGAGTAGCCATCCTTCTAATATCTCTAACATTCAAAATATGAACCACAATAGCATGCCAAATAAAAATATGTTCAACATGCACAATGGACCACCTTCTGCGTCGATTAACTATGGTCCTATGATGGAGAAACCTTATAATATGCAATTTAATAGAGATGAGAGGGGTAATAACTGGTGGCCCGCTCCTCCCCCAGCGCCTGGCCCAGTTCAAGGTGGACCTGGAAGTAACCAAGTTGGAAATTGGCAGCATTCTTCCATGCAGCAGCAGCAGCAGCAGCAGCAACAACAACAGGATTATTATATGTTCAATCAGAATTACGGACAGCAAGGGCCTGGTCCATCAGGACCGCAAGGTCCAAATGATATGTTCAGTCCTTGGAATGGTAGAGGACATGGTGGGATGAATATGGGGATGGGAATGTCACAGCAGAATCATCACTCGATAAATATGCGTCAGGCAATGTTGAACGAGAGTAGTAAACATATGATGCCGAATAATAATGGACCTGGTGGACAAAATAATGTAGGAGATTGTTTGGCAATTTGTTCATGGATGAAACTAATCTTTAACATTCCAGATGAGTAACACACCTGGTTATTCCCTTTTTAACACCTCCTCGTGGGCTCCAGCCCTGCCTCAACTCCGCAACAATGGAGAACTTCAACGCCAGCAGTCTTTGTTCGGCACAGCGCCACCACAATCCCTTCAACAACTCCTAGAGCAACAAAGTAAACTAAAAGGAGACACTTGAACCCCATCCAATGCGCCCACTAGGCCAAACGCAGATGATCAATCCGTGACCTGGGCGTCCTCGTCGTCGCTCTGCCGACGCACATACCTCAGACAAGAAGTTTGAAAAATAAGAGAACTTTTATTGGTTGCTTCTTGCTACACACTTAAATATAGAACATATCTGTAGAACAAAAACTGATTCAACCGTTAATAAGGACAACGTTCAATAAAGAAACGATAGCCGTGTAAATTGTCTTCCAATCGAAAATAAATATATAAGTCGGCGCGCAGTCACATCCCTTAGAAACGTCCACGCCCGCGGGACCATAATTAACAGTTTTCAGCGACGTACACACAACGACGCATTCCACCATCGTTACTTGGTTTAAATTAAATACCCCAGTGATTATTATTGTATACATTTTGGCGTTGTGGTGTTGATTATGATCCATTCCATCATAGGTTCACTTTTTAACGCGTCTTTTAATTTCTGTTTCTGACGTGTTTTATTAGATAACGAAATACAGATGTAGATGTGTGAGTGCTGCGCACAGCGGATGGTGACTTGTTTAAAATGTCGTCAAGCGTCGTATAGTGGAGAGTAGGGTGCGCGTGACTAACTAGATGTTAAATAAACATTAACGCTTGCCGTTATTGTACGGGATACTGGCGCGCATCGGTGCTTTGAACGTTGACGCTGCGTTCTGCTGCAGTTGATATGCCAGCGGATGAATTTTGAATCCAAATAATCTGGAAATAAGCAAAGAGATGATAGTAAACACAAGTAAAACGATTGGTAATGGTAGTAACTGATCAACAGCATATACTATCAGACAAGGAAAGGAATTGTAAGAATTCTACAACATACCTTGGAATGAATTGATTTGTAGCGCGTTTGGGTCGGTATTCGGGATGCACCATGAAAAGCATGTGTGGGAAACCTGTGCCAAAATAGGCGCCATCAGTGTGATGATGACGTGATGATTTCGGCGTGTAAACGTCCATACATTTTGGGCAATATGATTTAACCATTGCTTCACCAGGTACATCTGATAAACCTACACAAGGCATTGCAATGAACACTCAATGCTTGAATACATGTGCTAAGTGGGTACTTACCTAAAGGTAACATTGGTTGTGATTCACAATACACTCTGGGACAGTGTCCAAAATCTCCTGACTGGTATTTCTCAATCATTTGGGCAATGCCCCGATTGGTTAAAATGTATCTAGCATGGATTAGACCATAAAGCATTTCAGCTGCCTGCTCAATCAGATCTGATTGATTAGGATTATCTTCTAATTCATCATCTAGAAGAGAAATTAATATTTAGCATTTGGAAAGGTACAGGTGTGGTTGGAGAATGGGTTTACTTGTGTGTGGGTGATACTGACCTGGTTCTAAATCTAATATCATATCCAGTGCTTGCCTATAATGTGGTACTTGTTCATTTAATCCTGTTAGATTGAATTTGTCCTGAATATAATCCTCATCCACCTACAAACGCACCAATGTCAAGTCAACTTTAATCAAGTGTTCCTCACTGCAGGACTCACCTCACAGAAGAACTCATTGCCCCTCAGTCCACAAAACCATGAGATCCACGAAACCTCCTCAGAGCTACTCATTTTCCTAGAAAAAACGTAACTATAAACACGAGATGCTAGCTGGAACGTGACGGGGAACGTCCGACGAACGAACGAACGACCGACCGTCGGCGTGCGAGGAGTGCGCGCTGGGCGTGCGGATAGTGGCAATGCGGCGCAACCCTCTAGGAAGCAAATAGCACTGAGAAAGAGAGCCGCACCGCGCCGATTGTCTCACTTGCGCACGCTGCGCGTGTATGGTTTATTGACGTTTGTGGCAAGTGACGGAGACGACGGCGACGGACGGGCCCTGCACGTCACTCGCGCACCCGCAGCTCGAATCCAGCGCCCCTCGGCTACCGCACGCCCTTTTGTCGGCGACGTGGAGGCAGCGACCACCAAGTTAGATGCACGCTCACGGCAGAGTAACGCCAGGTGCAATTTGGAGCGACACTTTACCTTTTTGTACCTTGATTAGCCACGCTTACGCTACTTCATTTACGCGAAAGGAAACCACCGCCGCGACATCTGCATACGCAGTGATCGGCGCCATGTCAGTCGCGGGAAATTCGAACAACATCAGTGTGACAAATCCCCACTTCGACGGCTAATTGTTGGGTGAAATTAAATGATAACGATTTAAAAGGAGAGTGTAATTTCAATCATATCAATATAACAACGGCCTGAAAATATATTTACTTTGCATTGTTTAAGAGTAAATTAAATCATGGCCAAAAATGGGAATATTATATTTTTTTCCCAAAATTAATAACAAAGATTAACTTGGTGCTAATAACACAGATAATTCTTGCAGTATTGTTTAATCTCCAATGTTTACGTTGTTTCTAGTCACAACGTAGGCAACCAATGTTGCAACACAAATGTTTGAACGATTTCATTGAATCTGCAACTTCACAAATTTACAAAGTAACTCAGTGGATGGAGAAGTGTAACTTGATCCACGTGATAGCTGCGTAGTTGGTTGTGTACAAAAAAACATTCACTTCACATTGTTGCATTTTGCCTCGTTCTCTGTCTTCTCTCCAGCACCCCACTCGGCTCAACCAGATAGCAAAGGAAGCAGCAGCAGAAGAAAGCAAAATAAATCTGTGCCTCTTACAAGAGATTGCGCTTGTACGTTGTCTGTCTGCACCTCGGCCTTGCCACGCTTTTATTCTCACCGCGTTTTATTTTGGTTTCAGTTGGAGAAGGCGCCTTGCCGAATGCACACGTAGCTGTTGCACAGTCAACAGGTATTTTATCTGCGTGCCTAGATAATCACAACGTTATTTGTGTGGCCGTAACTGTTTTATTTCATTACTAAATGTTGTATATCACCTTATATTAATTGACATTGTGACGATAACCAGGTTACCAGGTTAGTTTACATGCAGTTTCACTAGTTATTGGTAACTTTACGGGAGGTAAGTGTATTTGTTCTATCTTGGTTTATGCAGTATATCAAGGTATCCGGTGATAAAGTTGACCATCGAAGACAGTTTCGAATTGATAGAGAAAAAGACTAACAGTATGCGATTGCGCGGTGCGCTCCCATGACCTACACGAATTGCATGCAGGCTTTGCCTTCATAGTCATCACAATAACGCGCATCTATTCACTTCGATATTGTTTGATAGTTTCTCTACGCTACTAGTTCCGTAGTCATCTGCATAGCTTGGGAAACAACAATACAAAGTACGTTACAATACTTTTTCTCCTAGATTTAGATCACTGTAAAAGTTTTAATTACGTGCTGACAATAGCGTGTTTTGTTTAATTGCTTGGTTTTCGAATATACCGAACGTGAATTGTCAACTTGAACAGGTAAACATGGAGTGACCATGAATCGGTTCACAATTTTTATCCAACATTGTTTGGAAGTCATTGCATGAAATTGCATGATATCAAGCAGTCGAACAAATAAAAGCAATTGAGTATATATATTGGATGTTGATTGCGCCCTTCATACGTCTAATGGTGGGTATTGTAAAGAGTTGTAAGGGACAGTTTGGGAAAATAGAATTTTCCATGTCGGCCTTTCATTCTAGTACCATACTGAAAATATAAACAAATTTAGAGGTGTGATCTAAGGCAGTAAACAAAGTTGCCTTCTTGTTTTTTAACTTTTGTTTTAATTTTTGATATAAGAATCACTTATGTTGTTAATCAACACATCATCAGATCAAATTATCCTTCTATTCCTGATCATAATGTGTTAGGCTGGTCTAGAATGCGCCTAGAAGAGACGATTAAACTCTCCCTAGCGACCAGTCGGTAGACAGGTCGTTTCTCGTTTGGCGCCATGCCGCCGCCACACTCATCCCCTTTTAGGAGAGAGGTGGCTACAAACAGTGCCGCCACCACTGTCTGCCACCCACTTCAGTCTCCACTCTGCAGACTCCCGGCAACATGTTATCCTGCTCATCGTACATTCACACTGAAACGGGACCCAGTACCCGTTTCATCGAAAGCGTTCAAAGAAGAGTATATTAATTTTATTGCGAAGAAATTGTGAGTGAATTTAATTCATTTTAGTTTAGTTTAGAACGGTAAAGAAAGAATTAAAACTAATTTCCTCAGAAGCAAAAGCGGAAATGTCGGCGTTTCAATTTTACGTGCTCTAGCGGGAAAATACCAGAAATACTAGGGAAATTAGTGGCTGCTAATTTGCTGGGGCCTCGCCTTTTGTACATCTACTAGCGTCCCCTTGATTTTCATCGTTGTTGGGTGGGAAACCAATATTGCATGCTAATGAACAATGAGAAAATACGAACAGGAAGTATATTAGTGAACGAGCTTTAAAAGGTTTTTTCAATTTCTTTTTTATTGATTCAATTTCTAATGATTTATCCTTGTTTAGGCGCCTAAACAAGATCGCTCCTTTAGCTACGTTTATCTGTTGTTTATGAAGCAAAAAGAAAACTTCAAATAAATCAAGGAGACAAACCCTAAAGGTAGGGTTTCACATACCTCATAAATGTGTTGGTTTAAACTAATTAAAACTGCAGTTTAAAACAACGAAATGGAGGAAACCCAACAAGCAATTCTTTTTAGCATGTGACAAATGGGTGTGTCTCACACCTATTTCATCATTATCCTTTATAGATCATCTTGCATTGTAATAAATGCATTACTATAAATTAAAACCGATTCCATCCTCTATTGTCATTGTAGGCATCATAATTTATGATTAAGTTACAAAGTCCTAAAGTAACAAGTCCTAAAAATATACTCATGTTCATACTAAATATATTCAATGAGTCAATATGTCAATGCATGCTCGCACGCAATTTGAACTGTCGTTGAATTCAAACAAACAATTAACGCAAATGATGGTAATTTATGGAATTGTGTCAGTGTATGGTCAGCGTTAATACTGTGACGACTATGACAGTTGGAAATCGATTTAAAGTGGGAAATTTAATGATATTTGGACGGGAACAAGAATGTAAGTGAGTATTTACGGTAATTAGTAGCAAGTTAGATGGCTACAGAGACATTAATCAATAGAAATCTTCTGGGAATTTAAGAATAACATCATGTTGCTTTTTAATTTCTTACTAAATAACCGAGTGCTTTGTACTGTTTTTGGTCAAATTAAACTGAATTATGTTCGGATTCTCCATGAATGACTAATTCCTTCATTATGACCTCGCTTATCTGCTCGTTACACACGAGAAAATACGAAAATAGCACAATACATGCGTAAATCCGGCCAACGAGCTTAATTCAACTTGATATACTTGAATCACTGAGCTTCCGAAATATACATGATACATACTATCAAGCCTATATTTTTCAGTGGTTAATATGGCAATAAAGAAATCATAGCAGGTCAATGACAATGAAACAATTATACTCTGTGAATAACACTACGTAACATGTATCATTGCACTTGTTGCAACAATTGTTCAATTGAATTACGTAACAATTACCACTAAGAAGTTTCATTGCAGCTCGCAGCAAATCAATGATCGTACCGAGAGTGCAAGTTTGTTAGTAATGAGCTATATGAGCAGTGACAGTGAACATGTTGCCACGAAGGCGCAATTTTATAATCGCCTTCGATATAGCGGTACAAACAGACAACTGGGCTAGTTGACTAGAATACTGCTAGTCGTGTTGTCGGCTTTTTTGTGCTGCGCGCAGTGTTTTAAAAATAAATCCAAGCAAAAAAAAATTTCAATCTTGTTGACATCCACCGAGTTTAAATAAATTTATTAAGATTGAGAAGAGCAAATAATCTGGTTAATAATGTGCGGTTTAAAGATAAACCAAGTGAATGGTTAAGTGAAATATTGCAAGAAAATTGTGTTTTAACGAAGAATAAACCATATGCCTTTCATTCTACAAGACTTTCATTGTTGGAGTATTGAAGCATTCACCGCATTGCTGCATTAGTGGTCTTTGACTAGTATATCGTTGTTCGAAAGTTCGTTGCACTTACATTTATATTTCATGCGCCAATGCACGTAGTGGAAACTATGGCAGCATAATTTAATCGACTTACTATGATTTGTGATTATTTTTCTACATCAATCTTGGCTATTTTATCAACCCAACATTAAAATATAGAAGAAATTTAACAAAATTTATTGGTTTCACATTATTCTCCTTATCTTAGTAGGTATTGATTTTAGAACAAAAATCGGCTAACGAATTTAAAATTACGGTAAAACAAATAAGTAGTTAAATAAAATAGGCTATTCTATAATATACAGTATTATATTAGTATGCAAAAATATGGGAACTCTCGGTCGAAACTAAAGGGTAAAAATCCATAAAAATTTAAAGTTACAATTTTAACATCATTTCAAATTGAACAAAATATTTCAGAGTTCTCTCAATAAAATTAAATTTCCATTTAGATAAATTACATTTCCAATTGTTCAAATTATGTGTAATCGTTAATAATAAACAATACTATTTCATAGAACGGTAATACACCAGAAAACTGCTAAAATAGTCTTATTTTGATAGAAATTATGTTAATGAAGCTTCAAGTCAAGTCAAAGAATATTAAATATATACTCAACAATTTATGTTCTAGGACTGCATAAAAACTGTTGTTTGCATAATTTAAGCCATTAAAGTAAATTCACGTACATTTAGTGTAGTAGTGCATTTTCATGCATAATGAAAGGTGCATGATCGTCTGGTGTCATTGACGTGCACTCTTTACATTGACTTTTTACACTACTTTCACGATTTACACACTGTCTGCTTAGTTTCTTGCGTCAGGTGCGCGCTTGCAACTAGCAACTGCATTGGGTTTGAGGCTGAACCAAACAATTCATTACTCATGAGTTGAGGAATTCATTGCTAGACGTTGATTGAACTTGCTTTCAAACGTGTTTTGAGAAATACGTTCGTTGAAGGATATTTAGGTGTTTGTTTATAATAAGTTTTTTTCTCGCTAATAATCTAACTCATTATTCATTCTATTTTGGTCTATTTGCTATCACTTTAATCAACTTCAGATAATATCGAGTAATGTATAGTTAACATGTTATCAGTTTGTTGCAGAATCTCTCGTTAAGTTGGTGTTGCTGGATTTTAAAGGGTCTTTAAGACCCGAAATATAATAATTGATTCTACAACGTCCTTTGGTGGATATCATGGCGAAAACAGAATCTCCTCATCCGGATGGCGGTATGTACGAGTATAGGAAATGCTGCACATTTTAGTTAGATCAATATCAAAATTTCGGCTCTATTTCTTACTAAGCTAGTTGGTTCTTTTATCGTCATTATATATATATATTCCATTGAGTGATGTATGAGTTGAGTGCAGGTAGTATACTGTGCCTTTGTTCAGGTTGCCTTACGGTTGTTTTGGTATTTCAAAGCAATAAATCGAGCAAGTGATGAAATGTGGTTTTTGATGGATACCAAATTAGATATAGATGCATGAATAGTTTGAACGCTGATATTATATTAGCAAATTACTTCGGATTTGCAGGAACAAGTGGGTGTGGATATTTAAAAATGATCTATGCACGTATCTACGTTTTCTTTATATCATACAGGAAGCAAGTGACTATTAAAAACAGGAAGTTAAAGGTCATTTGTTGTGATTATTCTGTAATTTGTTTAAACTTTTATGAGAAAAGATAAAATTAGGTTGAATGTAAAGCACGCTCCTCAAAATTTTCTAGTTTTCAAGATAACGATAACACATTTTATTTTGGACAAACACGAATTTGTTGTTAACAAAAAGTCGACTTACTGTCACGCATCGATTTCTCTTTCGTCGAAACTAAAACAGGATCCATAGCACAACAGTCCTTGCAGACATGTAGAGCATGACACATTTTTCAATGCAATTGATATTCCAAGCCCGTTGAACAATATTATTATAGTATAGTGTAGTTCGTGGTAGAATTGTTGTTATTGTCTACCTTGTTGTCATGAACTACAATGCTTCTAACCATTACGGTACCTTTGAAAACAAGCTGTTTCATAAATCACATAACATGACGGTAAAATAACACTTCAATCAACTAAAAGCCAATGAATGAGGACAATTCTTATATTTATTTAGTTTGTAATCTACTACTGCGCCGAATGATATTTAGTTGTCTTTAATTAGTATCTCAAATGTTCTCGGCATCGAGCGGTAAATTCAAAGTCACGCATGCGCAACTTTGCTAAGTCATCTTGTCTATCCCAACGTTAATATCTCAAAAGAAAATGAATTTAAAATACTAAAAAGAAAATACTAATATTCTTAGAACTTATATTTTTAACATCAATTGTTAGTATTTAAATTGATTAGATGATTAGTGTCATATAAAATTTGACAAGGTTTTTTCAATGTTCTGTCACTTCTCTGTAGTTATGGTTTGATGTCACTTTTTTTTTTTATTGGAAATCATTTAAACATTGATGCAAGATGATTGCATTAAGAAAATTACAACATTTACAAGCAAATATGGTTGTTGAAAGTAAGTTATTGTAAAGTATTATTGTTCTTTAGACTGAACGACTGGCTACTTAGCTCAATGTTTTAATAAGGCGCAATTTTCATTGCAAGCAGTATTTGTTAACAAGCTTAACTAAGTTTTATCTTCTACAGACGCTGATGACGCTATTTCCTTGTCTAATGCAACACATACAGGTCACGTGATAACTTTAATTCTAGTAATCACGAATTACTCAAACTAAACAAAGGAAATGCCTTTGTTCTATTTTTTTAAAGACTTTAGGTTGTTGGTAATATACCGCTTTTAATAATACCAACGGCAAAACTAGAATAGAAGAAAGGAACTTATGTAATGCAAACAATTACTCATAATAAGTTTCCAGTTGTGTACATATCGCCACTATACAAACAAAACAAACACTTGTTGACCTCACGAGCGACTTGCATGCGTCGTGAAAACCGAGCGCACTTTTCTGGGAGGATCGAGTAGGATTGGTAGGAAACAGAAGTGAATCTAGCATCCAGTTGGTCGGCATTCGCGTCGTCGTCGCGAGCGTGAAGTTCTGGACTCTTGAATATTATGAGACAAAATGTGCGAGGAACGGAAATGTTTGATTTAAGCTGGCTATAAAAACTGTGATCAAAAAGGTGTGCGATGGTAGCCCTCATCGCACTGGTGATTCAGTGTACTTTGCGTGTGCAAATGTTGGAAATATTTATTTGTATAAAACAGCTGATAACGGCTACGCAGGATAACGCTTCTAGTAGTATTGAGTACGGAGTAGAGTGAGTTTAGTGACACAAATGAAGCAGTCATGACGTGCCTAGAAACTTGTTGCATGCTGGATACACACCGCAAAGCGCTCAAACGCCGTAAGTCATTAAATAATTCTTTAGAAACTTTTAAAAGTGGAAGTTTAACAAGGACTATTGCCTAGAAATCAAAGGAAACATACTTAAAAGTTTGAGCGCGATTGTTAAATACTTAGGTGCGGTTATAACCGACTATTAATTCACATTACGAAATAATTGATAAACCAAGGTTAAGGTCACTTTCCACAGTAACAATCCATGGATGTCATTGCTCGAACTAACCCCATCTTAAAATTGCCATTTATTCTCTGGCAGGTAAACCGATCGAGTATGATCCGGACTTCAAGGGACCGATGAAAAACCGTTCCTGCACGGACGTCTTATGTGCCTTGCTCTTCATGATTTTCATTGCCTGCTGGATTGCTCTAGCTGGATTTGGTACGTGTTTTTAATTGAACTCCCTTCAGAATCTTTATGCTACAAATTAAATCGTAGCTTATAAAAATGGAGACACTGAACTACTCCTCATCCCACGTGATTCCTCCGGATCTCGATGCGGATTCGACCCACATGTCAAAGACAGACCCTACCTATTCTTCTTTGACATCAGCAAATGCTTTGGGCCTAATGTGCCATTCACGGGCTGCAATACCCCGCAGATCTGCGTCTCGAAATGCCCAACGGAGACATTTATCTGGGACAAAGATCAGGACCATAGGAAGGTGATCTGTGTGGATGGGTATAAACCGGATTCCAGGTCCGGGGCGCAGAGTCTGATCGATGACAAGAAGTGTACGCGGTGGTATATGAAGAGTGAGCAGGGTATGTATTTTACCCCCACCACTTTTCTACAAACGAATGGCTGCGCAATCGATTTGAACCCTCGTGGGTGGTATAATATTTTCTTTGAATTCATCTACCTATGTTACCACCCTACATCTTTATAGTTCTAAAAAGATGTGTCCCTGTCGTGGGCGAACGCTGGCCTGTGTTTGCTACCTCCCACGCTCGCAGCACGTACGCAGTGCGGAATCAGGAAGCGCAGGAAGACATCGGGACCGTGATCAAAAAACATCTTCAGGCAGCAGGGTCCATTTTAAATCTTGCTGTGCATAACGCCATTGGGCTGTTTACGGACAGTGCTAGCGCGCATCAGGTACAACCCTTCAAGGCACACACTAGATCACGAATCACCTCCCACGTCACCACACAACCACACTTGAGACCGAGAGACACACATGTTTGACACTCGTCCCAACTCGACCACATTGCTCCACTAACCGATTAATTTGCAAACACTGTCTCTTCGACCTAGACGTGACCCCTCTGCATGAACGTTTCCCTGCAGTAGGTGACCTTCGGGCCTTGATCTGTAGCAATAGTGGATGTGACTCCTGTGAAAAATGTCGATGATGTTTGTGAATTGTGCGAGTACTATGCGTACGATGGGATGAGATTCTAGTCGCGTTCTCTTCTGATGCGTGTATCGACTCTGTTCGCAGTTGTCAAGAGGTGCATTCCGGCGCCCTCACAGTCAGAGATCCAAACGGTCGCAGAGACGTTCGCCCAAGCCGGCGAGCAGATGAGCGTGAAAAGCCTTAAGAAGTCGATCAAAAAAATCGCGCTAATCGAGCGGGGGGAACAGGTACTCAAAATTTGTTGTTGTCGCTGTGTCTGGCTAAACGTACTTTGAGTCAATTATTTCGTTCACGTTTGTTGAATTTGCAATCTAGTTGGTGCGCTTATGTTTGGTTTAATGAGTTTTCATCTTAAGATCTCCATTGATAACATTCTAACTGGCTCTAACATAACTAATCATTAACTTCATTAACAGTTTTGTTTGTCTGATTGTTGAATCCATTTGTCCAAGTCTCAGTGTATGCATTGATTACCAACTGACAATGCACACTACGCACGTAGATAATTAAAGGCACATCATAGAAAGCGAAAATGGGGCTGTTGCACGTTGAAACCTCACGGCAATGTACAATAGTTCTAAAGCATAGTTACCATGTCTAGCTGTCATAAGCCACCAAAAATTCTGTTCTGATATGCTCTCTTTAAAATTAGATCGGAAATGACTTCGTGGAGGACCTTCGTATGACATGGCCTGAATTATTAGGCTTCCTCGCGCTCAGCATCTTCACGTGCATGCTATACATCTTTGTGATGCGGTGGATTGCGAAAATCATGGTTTGGCTAACGATATTTGGAATTATTGCTCTTCTGGCATTCAGTAAGTTATAGGTGCTATAAAATGGTTTACACATATTAAACGTGCTTAAATTTAGATACCTATATAACGGCCAAGAATTACGACTACTATAGAAAGCATCCCTACGACCATGAAGACGCCAAAAATGTATTCGAAAAATATGTCAAAACCAAAGAATTCTGGTTGACTCTCCTTATAATCTCATCTGCTATCCTCGCACTGCTATTGTTCATCTTGATTTTCATCCGAAAACAATTGATTTTAGCGATTGCTCTAATCAAAGAAGGCAGCAAGTAAGTGTCTCACAACATTGCGTATTGCTATCAATATTATGAAATTGCCTCTTACAGAGCTGTTAGTGCAGTAACTTCAGCACTTTTCTTCCCAATAATCCCGTGGTTAGTGCAAATGGCAATTTTTGCTTTTGCTATCAGTGTCGCCCTTTACGTTTCAACAGTCGGGACGCCATCTTACCAAATACGAAACATGAATGGTGACACATCTTGTGTTTGTAGGGACCAAGCATCGCACTATGCTGTAAGTTTCATATCAGTTCCTTTTATGATTGAAGATTACGTCAAATTCTTTTAGGATGGTGTTGAATGCACGATAGATATTTTTAAACAATTCTGCACTGGTTGCCAGACTGCAACCTGCAAATTCATTGGCGTAGCCAACACGAACGTTGTGAAATGGATGCAGGTCTTTAATGTGTTTGCATTCTTCTGGGGAGTATCATTTATCGCAGCTTTCGGTGAAATGGTCCTCGCTGCGACCTTTGCAAAGTGGTACTGGACTTTCGAGAAAGAGAACGTGCCATTCTTTGCACTTACAGCAGCTGTTTATAGAACACTGAGGTACGCGCTTCTGAACTGATGAGATTTTTGATGCCAGAACATATATTTTCTGCAGGTATCACATTGGAACGTTGGCCTTTGGTTCATTAATCATCGCCATTTGTCGAATGATCCGTGCCATATTGGAATATGTGGATTCAAAACTGAAGCACTACGAGAATCCAGTCACCAAAGCGATTTTATGCTGTTGCAAGTGCTTCTTCTGGTGCCTAGAGACATTCCTCAAGTTTATCAACAAGAATGCCTATATTATGTGTGCTATTCACGGGAAGAACTTTTGTACAAGTGCTAAAGATGCATGCAGTCTTCTTATTAGGAATATTATAAGAGTTGCCGTCCTGGACAAAGTAAGTGGGAGACTTCTTGGAATCTCTCACGAAGCATATTAATTTCTACCCATTTTAGGTAACTGATTTCCTCTTCTTTTTGAGTAAAATGCTCGTCTCACTGGGAGTGGCATCGATTGTTTACTCATATTTGGAGTTTGTTAGCAAGAAGAACCTGCATTACCCAATTGGACCGACTATTATCATCTTCATCTGCACTTATTTGATTACGTGCATGTTCTTCAATGTGTACACGATGGCGGTGGACACACTTTTCATGTGTTTCCGTAAGTTTTCCCGATTTAAGTTATATGTGTGAGTTTAAATGGTCGTTTTTTGTTTCAGTTGAAGACTGTGAACGCAACGATGGTACAGAACAACGCAAATATTACATGTCCACAAATCTCCGCAAAATATTTAACAAGAAAAACAAGTAAACCAATTTCAGCAAAAATGGTGCGGTGTCAAAAAATGATTTAAATTATGTTAGTAAAGCATGAAATAATGTACAGTGTCTCGCAACGCATCCAAGATGCATTGATGTCTAAACATTTGAATCGTTCGTGTCTTTTGCTATTTTACAAACTTTGATACGGTTTCTATTAATGTGTTTTTATATTTGTCAACTCGCCGACTTTCTACATGTCGCTTATTCGATGATTGATGTGATACCTACTAGCCACATTACCACTGAGCTGGTTGTTCAAACTACTCTATTTCTCTTGAGAAATATGTGAGAAATCAGCTTCCGTTCGTACAAATATTCAACCAATCGTTCTATTTATTGTAAATGTATTTCTAAGCTAGTGTTAGCATAAGATTAACGAGGACTATGATCAAAGAGCGTGCATTTGACTCACTTTAGAAGATTTCCAATCGTGGATGGTGTGCGGGTGACGTCGTGGCGTGTCACCTTAAGTGCGTGTGAGACGATGCAATGCGCGGCGTGCAACTAAACGCAAACAAATTAAGAATGTTATCATTCCTTGTCCTCGGTTCATATTTCTTTTTTGATAAGCACAGCGCAAGGATCTGTGTAGTTGGTTCATATTTTGTGTAAGTAAATAGTAGACACGTTGTTGAGATTATATGCGACTGTGTAACGCAGATGGATCTAATTTCATCAAAATTAATTTGCATTTCGGCTTTAGAGCTACTTTGGTTTGTTGAAAGATATGGAGTTTTGTTTTGTTCTTTAAACAATGTGGAATTGAGAAATAAATAATGAGCAAATAAAGATCAGTACACTATATTTGACTTTGACAAATAAAATAAAACAAAACTTTTGAAGAAGTGAACTTGAAAATTTTCAAATGTTTTAAACTATTTGACGGGCACGTGTATGTTCCTCGTATATTTTTAACCTCAAACTTAAGTAAACACAAGAAGAATTTTTAAGAAGTTTTAAACATTTCCTAATCTAATAGTCAACAATGGACACGAGTTTTATTCAAACAAAAGCATCATTAAATCGGAAAAAAGCTGAATTAGAATTCAAAGCAACTTCTTTTGAGGCCTATAAACCAAAACAAAAGCCAAAAGTTGAAGAAGATGATACAGAATTAAGTGAAGAAAAGCAAGATTTAAATTTGTCTTTATCAAAATTCAAAGAAGCGCCAGGACTTAATATGAAACTGGCAAAACGGGAAATAATGAAGTTTGGAATGTCTGGTTTTGATGCAGCTACACAAGAAGAAGCTAAAGTTCAATTGGCAATTAAATTAGGTAACCTTTTAATTTATATAACTAAGTGCATTTTAAATTGTCATGTATGTCTAGGTGCAAAACCAAAGAAGAACAAAAACATAAATTATAAGCAATTACTTGAAACTAAAAAGAAGGCAAAATTGAAGAAACAAGAAGAGGATAAGTTCCAACAACTAGGAAAGAATAATGCAGGTCGATCCATTGCAAAGGGAAAAACATTTGATAAGAAAAGAAGGTTAAAGAGTGATATTTTGGATATTTATGGTACTGTTAAACATAAAGATGTAACAAGTGTACAGAAGCATAAAAACGTTGGCAAGTTAAAACGAAAATCTTAGCTAAATAAAGTAAATAGAAATAAAAATTGTTTCTTACATGTGGCAGACGACGATTCAAGGCGAAAGCGCGCGGCTTTCGATTATAATCGAAGTAGAACGAACTTATCCGAGGAATTTTGCAAATAATACAATAATCTTGTTAATGTAACAAGTCCTTCTAAAGTATCAATATTGTTGAATTAATATTTTCATAAATTGTTTAATTTGGTTTAGTTTCTTAAAATGTTGATACTTTTTAAATAATTCTTGCAAAGATATGCAACCGAGACACTTTGACACTTTAAGTTTGGCTTTGGTGGTGTTTGGTCGCCATTGATTAAACAAGTGAGGAGGAAGACTGTTTACTACGAATGTTGTAAAGCCTACGAACATAAAAGTGTAATTAATGTGCACAAACCATTAATTCTCTCATTATACGCCGAGTTTTATTCGTAGCTAAGCTGTAATTATCAGGTAACTAAAGATAATTGGAACTCTAAGAAAATAACCACAATCTGGTGCATGCCCGCGTTAATATTTAATTACGATATATTTAATTTCTACTTATTTTATAACTTTTGCGATAAAGGTTCTATAGATTAATTTCAGGTGCCCATAGGGCAATGATGCCCATTAATGGGACACAGTCTGGACATAACTCCAGTCAAATGTCCAATAATGCAGCAAGCTCAAACAATCTGGCTTCAACAGGCAACAAATCTAGCAGTTTAGTAAGTATTCCTTAACTGTATTATGGGAAGATTATCAATTAGTAGTATGACATGACTTCCTTCTTTTTAGAAATCTAATTACACACTCAAATTTACCTTGGCTGGACACACAAAAGCAGTATCTTCAGTAAAGTTCAGCCCGAATGGAGAATGGCTGGCCAGTTCATGTAAGTTACATAGAAAATTATGTGAACCATGTTTAATGAGTGCTTATATTGCATAGCGGCTGACAAACTGATTAAAATATGGGGAGCATATGATGGGAAATTTGAAAAGACAATATCAGGTCACAAACTTGGAATTAGTGATGTGGCTTGGTCAAGTGATAGCAGGTTATTAGGTGTGTAAAATATTAATTTATTTATTTAATTGATTTATATGTTTATTATTGTATTATCAATGTATAGTATCTGCAAGTGATGACAAAACACTAAAAATCTGGGAATTAAGTTCAGCAAAATGTTTAAAAACATTGAAGGGACATAGTAACTATGTGTTTTGCTGCAATTTCAACCCACAATCAAATCTCATTGTGTCGGGATCATTTGATGAATCGGTTCGGATTTGGGACGTGCGAACCGGAAAATGTTTGAAGACGTTACCAGCCCATTCGGATCCAGTCAGCGCGGTGCATTTTAACAGAGATGGGTCACTGATTGTTAGTAGTAGTTATGATGGGCTTTGGTAAGTTCCTAAAAATACTCTGTTTTTTTTTTTGAAACATTGCAGTTATACGAAACTTTTAGTCGAATTTGGGACACTGCTTCTGGACAATGTCTGAAAACTCTCATAGATGATGATAACCCACCTGTATCTTTCGTGAAGTTCTCTCCCAACGGCAAATATATTCTTGCTGCAACCTTGGATAACACTTTAAAGTTGTGGGACTATTCCAAAGGCAAGTGTCTCAAGACTTATTCAGGACACAAGAACGAGAAGTACTGCATCTTCGCCAACTTTTCGGTGACGGGCGGCAAGTGGATTGTAAGCGGGTCGGAAGATAACATGGTATATATTTGGAACTTGCAGACGAAGGAAATTGTGCAAAAGTTACAAGGTCACACAGGTAATTATGCATTGCAGATTTTTATTGTCGGCACTAACATATCGCGTATCAAAATAACAAGTCCTTTTACTCAATAAATATTATGTGCCTTTTACTTAGATGTCGTTCTGTGTACGACATGCCATCCTACTGAGAATATAATTGCATCGGCAGCGCTTGAAAACGACAAGACCATAAAACTATGGAAGAGTGAAACATAAATTCAATACATGGTCTCTAGGAAGACACCCTTTTACCTACTACAATAATAGAGAAATGATGTGTAAATTTGATAAAATTAAACCAAGGGTCCCATTTCTTATCGATAACAAACACCTTTCCCCAAATTGATTGTCACATTTTTTGTGGTGACATCATGCTGACAAATGCGTAAATGTTCGTGACGCTTTGAAAATATATGGTTTTCTAGTATTTTATTTCGCTATTTGTCTTTTACTCTTTTATAAAGACTTGCGTTTATTTACAATGACTGACCCCACAAAGCGCAAAATGAAGATGCCTTCATGGCACTTACCCTATTTGGAGAAGCACAACATATACAAGTTGTTCTACGAAATTGCCAGAGAATTGGTGATTCAACAACCTGATGACCATGTGTTTTTCATTAAGTATTTATTGACTAATGCAGTAAAGAACATTCACATTCCGCACGTAATTATTTTGGGATCTCCAAGAATCAATTTGGTTGAAGTGGCAGGGCTGATTAGTCAACGCACGGAACTGTTTTTATTGACTGAACAGATGATTGAAGATTTGCTGAAGTACGCAGATAGGTCGATGGTGACTGCGGATGAGATTATTTTAGCCATTCAGACTTTGATTGAGACTAATTTTGAGAAAATCACCCATCACGGCTGGATAATAGTTGGTAAGTTTTTTAATTGAATGAGTGCATCATCTAAATTGCTTAGGGGCATCGACATTAGAATCTGCATCTCTTGCAACTAGTCAAATTGGCACATTTTTAATTGTAGATTGTATTAAAACAAAGGAAGAAGCCCAAAAATTACTTGACGTTGGTATTCTTCCAACGCACGTGCTTTATTTAATCTCTCCATACAATCCTAATCTAACCGACCTTTTATACTGCGATGTCACTGCAAATTGGCCCACGTTCCGCCGTAACATGTCTGACATTGTTGAGGTGTACAAACAAAAGTTAATCGAAGTCTATTTGGACGACACTGAAATGGATGCGTTGGTCGAGAAGTGTATTGAACTGATATACATTGAGCACGTTGAAAAAGGACCCAAGCAACCCCGCGTCATCCTTTTGGGACCGCGCGGATGTGGCAGGAAGACCCAAGGGAAGCTCCTTGCAGAGAAGCTAAACATTATTCACAGTAAATTAACTTTAATCCAATTAATTTTGTTTTGCATTCGAAAACACGACGGGTTTGCGGTCATGCAAAAATATCTGTCCCCAGTTGACTTCGAGTATTTACTGTGTCAAGAATGGATCTCCAAGTCCGATCTCGGCGAGCAGCTGCGCTCCTGTGGGGATAAAGCATGCTTCAACTCTGTCCTTTGCACGCGCATCTTAAACAAACGCCTACTGTCTCTGGAATGCCTGCAGCGTGGGTGGGTTTTGACTGGGTATCCATTTACCGAAGTGGATTTTAAGCATATAGATTGCCTGGAGACACCGCCGAATCGCGTGATTTTTCTCGAATGCGATCTCAACGTTTGTTTGGAGAGATTAACGAAGCGTCAGGTTAATGTGGTCACTGGAAGCGTGGTGAAGTTGGAAGGAATTGATCTTGATGTATTGACTGCCAAGCGGCTCAAGTATCACCCGAAGGACAAAGTGGATCTAATTAATGCTGAGGTATTCGAAAGTCAATTAATTAAAATTATTAGAAGACAATTGAGTCAGGTGTAGTTGAAGCTAGGCGTTTATTTATTTTTTAGTTGCAATACTATTGCACCCAATACGGTGCAATGCGAAAATATTGTGGTAATACAGCAGCTGCCATCAACGCCGACCAGCCAGAACGTTGGGTGCACGAAAATATTCTCGCTGCGGTCATGCGGGATTTGTTGATCAGCTCTCCGCGCGACCCTTTTGCACCCTACGAGCCTACTGCGGCCGAGCTTGCTATTGCGATGCCATATAAGGTTTTCACTCACGACTAATCAAACTGGGGACCAATTGAATTGCATATATAAATGTTTACGCACGATAACATTATCTCAATGTACAAACTAAGTATGTTGGCATTGTTGGTGCAATATTAATTACAACTGTGGTTTAATCAAAAGACTTAATTCATTAGGAAACTGATCAATCAGTGGTAAAATGTGGTTTAGTTTTTTGGTGGAAATGGTATAAATTTAACAATTTGGAAGCTTATGGTGAAGATGGGACCTTTACACGGGTATCAGGAGCATTTTTAAACATTTGTTTTGCATAAAATCATTAAAGGAAATTTTCAACCTAATAAATTAATCAGTTATTCAGATATTTAATATTAAAGCTTTGGTAACCTACTGGGAAAGCCGTCTAAAAAGGGTTGTTTCTAATGCAATGAGAGTAAACTTATTTCTGGTCAATTTTTATCACAGGTTAGTAAAGAATATCAAAATCTAGGAATCTAACAAGTATCATATTTATTTATCTTATACGTGCTTATTTTCATTTATACAAACAATGTTGCATACTATACACGAATATATGATATTTACAAGAAGTACATTTATTGCCAGTATCCGACCCTCCCTCCCTTGAGCAGTCTTCTCAAGTTTGGTAAAATCCATTAGATGTTTTTGACTTTGCAAACAATTCAATCTAATAAATTTCTTCTATATATATATATGCTTTGCAAATTTTTTCTTTATATGCTTGAAATTTAGAAACTTTAAACATTGTATCCATCAATTATTTTCTTTAGCATTAACACTAGATAATCATTTCCTCTTCATTTCTTTGTCGCGTACATGTATTCAATACGTGTGTTAATTTATTGGTATATTTAATTACGACGAGGGGGATTCTTCTAGAGTGTATTATTTTTTTGCCTGCAGCGCGTATTTTGTTTCTATGAATGCTGTATTCACTGTTTAATGTGGTTTGGCACATTTTCCCTTGGCAATGGCGTTTACACGAATACTGACGATGACACTGTTCATTCTCACGTCAAGTCATATTGTGTAATATCGTTTTGTACGATCGGTATGTGAATGCTGCTTTGATATGACCGCCCGTTGGGGTTGCTCGACGCGTAGCTGCTTTGCATACCTTGCATATTCGGCATGCCATGCTGGTGCTGAATGAGTTGCTGCTCTCTCGACTGCTTATACTGCTGGTACTCTCGCGCCTGCTGAAATTGCAGTTGCTGCTGGTAAATCTGCTGCTGGATCAGATCCCCATTACTAAGCCGTTGTGCTTTATACATCTTCGGACTAAACGGCGCGCCGACACCCGTTTCGGACGGTGGTCCACCGCCACCCCTTTCGGGCGCAGCGGGCGGATAAGACGGAATGTGTTTCGGAGACTGGCTCGACGACTTCACCGGACTGGAGCCGAGCAAAGCTGCCTGCTGGCTGTATTGCCGGCCGTACAGGGAGCTCAGCGCTTGGTATTGCAACGCTGAGGAGTAGGCGACGGCGTGTTGTGGGTGGTGCTGGGGGTAGACGGGCGACGCGTATGCCTGTCGATAAGGCGTCACGCCATAGGATTGATGCACCATCGACTGGTTGAATGCGATGCGCGGCTCGGCGGGTTTGTTCCCAGGCCGTCGCTTAGGGGTGGCTGGAAGTGAGCGGGAGCCGGCGCTGGCGGTCTCCCAGTCCTTAAGGAGAGTGGAGACACGTTCCTTTTCCAGGGCCTTTTCATTTTCGCTGCTGGAATCGTAATCAGGGCCCTGCGAATAGAATGGATTAGCGTGTATTATGAGTTTGGTCTGACTTGGTCTATTTGTGTGTTCAAAGTGTTCGTGCACATAATCTGCATTCATTAGCATTATATTTGAATGCTTCGAATACTTGTGAGTTCAAGGATAGTTCAGTGAAGACTGAATAAATGAAGATCTATGAAGAACAAAATATAATATTGTTGAAACCAGCGAATTAGTTTTAGTGCCACGTGTATATTAATGCAGTAAACAGTTTTATTCTCTTTGTTTTAAATGAAAATGCACTGAAAAGTCCAACTCACGCTTTCAATCTTCTCATCCAACATCTTAAAGAAATTGTTCTGGCTCGCTGACAGTTCCCTAGAAAGTAACAGCAAATGGTACTATCTCTTCGAGAAAAACAATAACAAGCGCTTTGGGGCAGGACTTACGAATGCACAATTAGTGGTCCACCGTACGGTTTCACTTTGATCGTCTTCTTGTCGATCTCCTCGGCGGTTTCTTCTCCGGGCTCTACCGCCTGGGTTTCTGCTTCCTCATCGACGTTCTCTACCTTTTCCGGTGTTACTGCAATGCGAAAATTGTAAAAACAATGAGCATCAGAAGTAGCATAACATACAACATAGATTTTCTCGCAATAGACAAAGCAAAGATTATTTCTGCAGGAAAATTCTGGCCAGATTATATTACAAACAAAAGACAAACAAAATTTCATCCGCCAGACTAACATTTAATCTTTAGTCTTGTATCAAACCGCTTCAAATCATACTTCACGCTAGAGCTCTAATAATGAATTAACCCTGAGGTTTAATTAACAATCATTGTTATGCACGTCATCATTGATTTTAAATTAATTGTCGGGGGTTGCTGAATTAGGTCGCACAATGCACAATATGCAAACTGTTCACAAGCTCCTAACAAAGACCGCAGAACAATATGCTTATACAACCCTAACTTTTGATAAAAAAAAACAAATTAATTTGAACAGCAAATTACAGAGGCTTTGAAATTTTCAAAATTTAGTGAGATCTACTGATTGCGTTGAGTTGGTTGTTCACGTACCAGGAGTAGGTAGTCTAGGGATCTGTGAGTTAATCATGGATAACTTTTTAGTTTATAGCAGCGCGTGCAAAAAGATGTGAGCGTCATTAATTAGTGTGAAACTTGCATGTTATGCGTTTAGGGTAAAGTTAACTACGTGTGCATGTCGAAGGATTGATCAACAAGTACACTAAACAACTTCGGTTGCCCAACTACCGTGGATAAAAATAAGAATAATATATTAGTTATATTTTATTCTTTATTTAATGAATAACTTGATGAAGTTTAATTTCCATATTTTTTCTTAAGTTTATGCAATTTATTTTGGTCCTAAATTCATCTACATGACATTTTTAAACTTTCCAACTCTATTTCTGTGCTTGAAGCTTACCCCCGAGCTTCCCGATAAGTAATTAAAAAGCGCCTCGGAGGTAATTACTTATTACATCCGTTTGATTAAAGTGGCAGCTAGACAGGTGCTTTCCTTTCTCCATACTATGTCTTGTTTCTCTCAAAACACCTCAACAATTTCAACTTTTTTCTCAAGTTTTCAACATTCTGCTTTGTAAAACCACGTTAAAGATTAACTTTTAAGATCAACGTTAACTTTTGTTGTCCTAATTAGAATTCTCTTTTTTGTTTAATTTATTATAATTTTCAATTAATTTTGCTTAAATTTTTCCATTCCAATACATTAAATATTGTCTGTTTGATGTCTGCTACAGCATATCAAAGCTTCTCCACACACAAGAATTGGTGTGTAGCTGCAAAGTTGTAAATCGACTCTAAATATTTGAGATCGTGCGCGATTTTATTGATACTTAGTGCTTTCGGTAGCGCTTGCATCTGTCCGAATCAATCTTCGCACTGAGCTGCTTAGTTAAATAAATAGGAGCAAGCTGTGCAAGAAACAAAATGCCAATGGTAGATGTTGGGACGCTGTGATGTTGCGAGGGTCTTTCAAACGCCTTGAAACGCCCTGCATTTGAGTTCAAAATATTTGATCTAAATATTTATGGCAATTGACATAGTATTAGCGATGATTTACTCTAAAAGTTTGATAAATAGTATTGGAAATGCTATAAAATTGATAATTTGGGAACTGTTTGTGAGTGGGATTAGCAAGAGGTATATTTAGAAACTTGCTTTGTTTGATGTACCTTGAGTACAAACTTTGAGGTTAGGCCGCGATATGGGTGGATGGAGGACAACACAGCGACAGGATAATGTAGGAAAAAGAGACAGGATAACATTGGGCAACAGCAGAATTTTTAGTTGAATTTAAGAGTGAAATTAGGGAAGTTTAGAACTGTAATTGCCATTGTTGAAATTGTAATATTTTGATGAAATTTCAAACGTTTATTTCATTTGGAAACTTTAAATTTGTTTTTTTTTTCTAACAACTCAACAAATTTTTGAGATCCATACTATCTACTTGCAATTTGAATACTTAGTATCTAAATAATAACAATCAACAATAATAAACGCACACAACTAACTACTAAACCTCGAAATAATGTCAAATGATAACAAATGAATTTGGAAGAATAATGAAGTTAATTTCATGGCGGGCAAAAAATCTACTTTTTACCTCAGCCCATCTATTCTACTTGGCTATCGACCAAGTCAGGTTTTAGACCATCCCTTAAACCAGTTGTTACCTCCTTCATTCCACTCCTTTACAATTTTGACTTTTCCTGCATCTTTCACCATCTGCCACCTTACAGTTTGTGCACTTGAATCTTACATACTAAGCACATCTTACTTCAGTATATTCTGCATAATATGCAAGTGGAAAATTAAACGGCAACAATGTGAGTGTTTTATTTATTATCCAACAACTTTCCGGGTGTGAAATATTAATGATGTAAACTTGTCAGTTGTATTTCTTATATAAGTTGCATAGCACTTGAACTTCTACTAGAAATAGGAATGGTTTAAGGATGTTAGAGATATCCAAGGATGTGTTTATCCAATAAAACCTATCGAAATAATCAACATAGTCTAGCGGCTTAAATAATTAAAAAACGATTCAGATATATTCTCTCGTGATTAATGAATATTTTATAATTTAATTAAACTTCACATTAAACGACTCATATAAAACTTTATTGTCAGTGAATATGAATATGCATATGCAGCGTATGCTGGACATGGATGTTAATTACACGTCGTGCTTAACTCAGGATTTTTCCAACTTATTGATTTCTTATTTCCTCTATTCACTCTGCTTCTTTCAGTGAATATATATTTTGCGATAAAGCTGCCTTGAACCTATTGTTTGAATTTTAATATTTTAGCATCATTAGTAAATACTTAATGGATATGAAATATTCTGTTTTAGTTCTATAACAAGACTTTGTTTCTAGTAAAATGAATATGATATTAAATTATTCTATGAAAAAGTCAATTAAATAATTAGGGCATAATTTGTAAGAGAAGCAAGGTTGTAATCCATGCTTCTGCTGTGCAGCAGAATTGTATTACGCAGTGCTTGTTACTGAAAGCTTCTGACGGCCTAATGAACGTATGCTAATTGCGCGGGTTTGCACTGAAGGACAACGAAGAAGCGCGTCACAGGCGCCGCAAGTGTTGATGGAGAACGTGCCAGCAGAAAATAGAAATCAGGATTTTGACCACGTTTGCTCAGATTTGGACAGGATGCAGAGAGTAAACAGAAAGCAAGAAGCGGATTGAGTTAATCGTATTAAAATAGTAGCATTATACTGGTATTTAATTCTTATCCTTTAGCTTTTCATACAAAACAATATTGAAAATAGATGAATACTGTGCAAGAACAAATTCTAGCCATTGAAAGTAATGTTGATGAGATGGGCTAAGATGTAAGGCAGGAAGATTTATTATAAACCAATTAGATATTGGATGTAACGTTAGAGGTAAAATTAGAGAAGTGCAAGTGATGTGATCTGTTGTGGCTGAATTGTAGGCAACAAGGGATTACCACTAACTAGAGTATCGAAACAAAAGAAAATCTGGCCAGCCTGCAGAGTACTGCTATCAGATGCAGCTAAGGTGGAAAACAAGTAGATTAAAGATTTAACTACTATGTAAAGGTTGGTGTAATAATTTTGGCGCCCGCTTCTCACCCAGGGGGCCTGCGTTCGATTTCCGGATAAGGGCTCATTCGCTTCAAAAACGAGTTAAACCACAATTGGGTGGCGATAATTAAAAGATTTTTTAAGGAGCAACACTTTGTTACATCTATTCTTATACCGCACTACCCACATCAAACTATTAAAGCAGGGCAGGCATGTGCACACTCATCAGCATTCCTGCAATCCTCAGCAAACAATAAACATCACGCACCAACATTGAATTATATAAACACCGAGCGCATTGCGTAGAGCTGATAACGTAGTCTATTGTCTCGTTGACATCATCATCATCGTATTGGTATTTGCCATATTCGTTATATACTCATTCGACGTATTAATATTGTTTATACTGTTGATACATTTGATAGTTGTAGACATTTACATTACATTGAAAACTGTTGGGCATGCTTGAACACCCTGAAAAGCACCGCAGTTGTGTGTGGGTGTTGTACGCATCCGTTTAGTGACAATCACTTGGGCAGCATGCCAGCAGTGCCATCAACAGCAGCCACTTGACTATCACAAATTCAAAGGATATTCAAGAAGTTTCTACAGTTTGACGCTGTAGTTGGCATTGATGACACACACAAGCAACAGAAAAGGAACGAGAAATAATGGAGTTGTAAAAGAGGTTATAAGATTATAATCTTGTTAGTTTGCTTGATGTAGGGTAGTTGAGGTTTATAGGTTAAGGAAGCAACGTCAACATTTTTACGATTTATCTCCTCAAGTGTTTCAAATAGTTTGAGTATTTTAAACTTTAATGTGTTTGGACGGCGCCGAATTTCGAGGTCTGCGCTCCCGACAGCTATTCTCCCTCTCTCACTTCATCTATTGCATTTACGCTGCCAAGTGAGAGCCGCATCGTGAGCACGTGCATCATCGGCGATGCACGATGTTAATGAACTATTTAGGCATTCCTATCACATAATAACTAATTTTAGATTACTCTTTTATATGTCACATCAATTTTCACTATGTCAAAATTTGTCTAAGTTACTGGTTTTTCTACTTTGTGTCCTTTGTAGGCACTTCGGTAGCTCAGAGACTATTGTTAACAAAAAACGATCGAATCAATATGGTGGAGAATATCTTGCTATATCCTTTCATATTCTATACAATCTGCCCCAGCCTGCGCTTTATAATGACCTATTTTAAGAACTTTTTAAAGGCCTCACAAAAAATTGACCCTTGTCCAGAAGTAGACTCTAATCAAATTTTAAAAAATCACTAGCTTCTATTTTTTTCTTTGCTTTACACAAGCTTAAAATACAATAAAGAAAACCCTGATATCTGTTTACTGTCTCTTCACAATGATATAATCTGCGCTGATCATTATTTACACTTCGTCCCAGAAGTAGGTAATGAAAAATCCGTTTATACCATGGATGCTATATAGTTAAAGTAGAAAGAAAGATGATGTATTGGAATTTATGTTTCAGTCTGGATTTGTCTTTTTATTGGGTTTCTACGAGAAGTTATATGAGTTAGTCCTGCGTTGGGTTGTACAGTGTCAGATGAAATTTGAACTACAATACATTATACAAGTAAATCTCTTAAATCAATTGTAATCAAATTTCTCTTACCTGTAGTTAGTTTTTCATGTCTATTTTTGCTTTAACCATCTATCGTACAATGTATGACAAATTGTACGATACTGAAGAAGGCAATACGCCAAAAACGTTATAAGAACATAAATAAAGCAGTATCCATGTACAAAATCTATTTATTTTATTTGGAAATTTGATTTAATGCGAGACATTTAATTAAGTAATTACTTACCTGTTTTCTTAGCTGAAACATTTTTATTCCGATTTCTCTTCGGATAGATGTTAATTTTGCTATGCCCGCAGCCCATGATGGCCGCCGCCGGGCACCGCGGCGAGAAATCTCTTCGTCTCTGTCAAATACTCTTCTCGCGATCACCGCATAATCGCCACAGCGAGGGCGGCAAGAGACGGCCGTGTCACTACTACCAACGACGACGCATCCTGTTCGTGCATCTGAAAGAAACGAAGAACTGATTTAGATTGAACGTTTTATCACACTTTCATTCCGTTTTTTCATCAGGCTTAATTGACATCTTCGTAAGGAAATTTCTTGTGAATTAATTTACTGTATTTTTAGATTCTTTTGCTTAAAGTGAATAAGTAAAAGTATAAGAAAATATTTTAAAATTGCAGGAAATAAGATTTGAATACACGTTGAGGACGTTGGTAGGATTCGTGTTAAGAAATCAATAAACTACGCAGATAAAAAAGGAAACATTTATCGCAAATTACACGTCTTTTGAGACAATCTTTATTTGTGAAAATTATCTCTAGATTGTAGCACTCTCTAAAACTTGCTAAAAAGAGGATTGAAATAGACAATGATGGCGGCGGCAACAGCAGTGTATCGTATGAAAGAAGACGCTGACGTCGATAGTTGTGCCGAGGGGTGGCGGACTGCATCGGCTCGCAAAAGCGAAGGCGGCGGAGGACCAGCAAATCGATTTGAGACAGGTCACATCAGGTCATTTTTATATCTTTTTCTTACTCAACCTACACATTTTCTCTTTATTCGATAAATTTTAAATTATTTCGATACTATATAATGTCAATATAAGAAGCAGAAAAAGTTAGAAACATAGATTTACGCAAATGTACCATTTTTAGAATAAAACTTTGTTCTAATATTAAAGAAAAAGAAACTAGATAAAGAAACCTGTTAGAGTTTCATTTTTTGATGTATGTTCTACTCATGGAAAGCAAGGAAATTGTATGTAAGCTGTGTAAACTCACTACTCGCAACATACTTGCGAATTTGGCCGGAGAAGACACAACAAAGAAACAAAAGAAATCATTGCAGATAATCATACAACGTCACAATAAATCATTCTTGTTGAATGCCAGGAACACAAGAAAAACCATGAGTCTTATCAGAATTGGTTTTATTTGGAATCAGGTACATTAATCTAAAAATATCTTACACGGAGGTTTTTTTCTTACATGGCAAATAGAAAATGATTGCTTCATGTAAATCGAATACAAAAAATGTATGAACAGAGATTTTTGTTATGCTTTTTAAAAAAGGTTTTCTTAGACTTCGAAAGAAATTTTCTATAAGAAAATCAATTTCGTTGGATACATTTCCAATCAGAGTTATACAAAGATAACATTATTTTTGGAAGTTGAAAAGCTGGTGATGAAGGCTTAGGTTATACTTTGCCTGGTGGTTTTAGTTTGTTCACTCAAAATAAAATCTAATTAAAGTTTTCAGAAAGATATAAAGTTACAATCTCTTCAAACAAAAAGAAACCTAAGATGCCTCATTTTGAACAAAAGTTGGGATGAATCTGATTGATTCCAAAGCATATTTTATTAAATGCAATATTATGTAGCTCACAATCAAAACCAATCAAAAGAAGCATACAGATACTCATGTTATACGCATATATTGCCTGCTCTTCCGCTTCTCCGTTTCCGGTACGCTGACCGACTTTTTCCGTAAATAAAGCGGCGATACTATTCTCGTTTTTCCCGCTGCGTTCGATAAATGCCAACCTGGAGTTCTCGCCCGCCTGCGCATGCAACAGAGCGGAAAAGTTATGCTCGCGCCGCTTGCACGTGAAGCGAGACGTGAAAAGTGTGCTAAATGCTCGCAAAAGTTTCCTAATCACATTAATTGTCGATCTTTTACGCATTGCACACAAGTTTAATATTTTCAGCAACTTTGATTGCTTCGATAGCTTTTTTGGTC
Source organism: Diploeciton nevermanni (assembly GCA_027575565.1). NCBI lineage: Eukaryota > Metazoa > Arthropoda > Insecta > Coleoptera > Staphylinidae > Diploeciton > Diploeciton nevermanni. The sequence continues at coordinate 47,124 of JAODIE010020789.1, forward strand.
TTTGCCATATATATTTAATTATCACTTAAGTTAATATTTGGCGCTGTATTCTGAGTAACATTCTTAAGGCGATACATCTTCCATTCAATTTTAATGGAGAATTAAAGCTCTTTCGTTATACATAGCTTGCTCGTGGTTTAAGGAAAGCGTGGAAACTCATTCATAATACATGATCAAAAATGACTGTCTACGTTCGTCTGGCATCACAAGCAATGAATTGAAAACTGGCTGCTTTATTGCCACAGTTGTCGCATTTTCACTCGCATATCTCACAGGATTCACACTGTTTATCGTATGGATGTAAATTTAATCCTGCGCACACCATGCCATAGCAATAAATTTCAGAGTTATTAAATCGACACACACTGTGTAAATATATATTATTCTTTCAGCATCGTCTTTAAAATGGCATAACACGAAATGTGTAAAAAAGCATAAATTATTTTGGAAAGTATATTTAATGTTGGGAAAATATAGAAATCTGTAATTTTTAAGAACTTAACTGCTTAAAACATTTTTAATTTTATTGTAATTTATTGAAACCAATCATCTTTTATTTATTAATACAATTTTTTTTAATTTTCTGAAAGGTTGTAATTGAATTTTTTAAATTAGTTTGGGATAGTTTAGAAAAGTTTGTTATCATATTTTCTCGTAATAATGTACACAAGATATAACAAACAATAACGCAAAGTAATTTCTGAAGTTTGTCCGAACTTTATTAAGAGTTTTCTGTAAATATTTTTCTTATTCGTTTTCAAGCAGATCAGCATATTAAATCATCATATACCAAAAAGCGTTAATTGCAGTTCAATTAGAATCTTAAAGTTTAAATTTGCTCAGCAATTTATTTTCTATATGATCTTTTAAGACAGTAGTTATGTTTTGATTCCTCTTCCTTCTTACACAAAGAAAAACATTCCAAGCCATTCACAAACAAGCTTTCCATTCTTTAACTAGTACATTTCATCTCTTCCAGAGAGTCTTGCGGTTCAAGTCACACATCTGAAACTACACACGCTGTGAAGTAAACGTTAATTCTACGGCGTCAACGGCGTCGCGACGCATCCGCCTGAATAAATTCGACGTGTCGAATTACGCGATATATAAATAGCAGAGAAATCAACTTTTGGCATGGGAATAAATTAAATATTTTGACGATTTATTCAATGATCATATATTATTCAATGATGGGCTAATCAGAGATAATGGATAGTTAAAATAGTTGAGCTGAATGAGAAACGATAATAGATGTTTTATTTTATAATAATTGTCAATTAAAAGTGAAACAGTTAAAAAAAATTAACATTGGAAACTTGTTTTTCTTTCACCTGCATTGCACTTTATTTCAAAGCAAACATTGCAGCTGTAATGTTCATTAAAAAAAAATCGTATCTATTTCTGAATGTGTCACTGAACTCACTAATTCAGGACGTGGTCGGCTGCAGAAAAAACCGTGCACCGATGGATTTTTGACATACATTCAAAATTAGCTGCAATACCATCATTTAATTTATTTCAATTCATCTTCACACAGCTTTCTACAATGAAACTTAGCCTTAAATAAATTAATAGCAATGAAATCAGGCATTAGTTATACTTGTAAACTTTAAAACTCTCTATGTGTTTCATTTAAGATGCTTAGGTTTGTTGACAATGTGGACAGTATAGGCGTGTCGAGACAATTTAACTCTTTCAACACATTAAGCTGTAACGCTTTAAGCTCCGAAAGCTTGCGGTGAAATTGATTGTCACGGTTTTATTGCCCCTCCAGTGTCGTGATGTGTGATGTGCGATCTCGGTGGGACAAGGATATCTCACCACCAAGGTGTCCATTTGGTGTGCGAACGTGGTCGCAATGCACAAGTGAACAATGCTCGAAGCGCCCACACTGGGAAAAAACTTGAACCGAAACCGCTGAAACTTAAGCGCTTTTATATCCGATTTCAGTGTGGCAATGTGTGAATTGAGTGAGAATCGAATTCAATTTAACAATCTAAACGAGATTGCTATGCTTTGAGCAGGAATTGGAATTTTGGTAACACTGGAATTATATAAGAGTCTCAGAGAGGAAATCGTTTGCTTGAATTGAAGTATTATTTCGTACAAGTATTGTTGCAATTTAGTTGGGTTCATTAATTTAGTCAATTGCATTGAATAGTAACCACTTTCGAAAAGTTGATCATGTACATATTTGACTCGTTTGCGGCTGGAATTTCTTAAATTATGTGGATCAATGAGTCAGTGAGGTAGTCATTCCACGAGCTATATTTAATCATAAAACACAACACGTCTATCGTTTTTCTCGATTTTCTTCTGGTCAGTCACATAGTGAAAATTTACATAGCATATGAAGTCATTGCTTGTTGTTTTTTTATTCTAGGAAATACCATAATTCATACGTCTTAAACAAAAATTTAATGTTTGTCTATTCTAAACAGTTTTCAGTTTATTTTCGCTTACATGCGCACGCATTCAAAATTAATTGTACTTGCTTCAGAAAATTGCCCAGACATCAAGGTGCTCGTAAAAAATGGTAAATATTGAAGAGTCGACATTAAGTCCACATAATAAAATTATAATTGATCGTTTATACGTTAATGTCATTGGAGAGGTCCTGAATGTTGTACGAACTTATTTCTTTCTTTCTATTTCCATCATTTCAGACTAAATATTATGGGGAGATGTGATGAACGGAAATTTCCAACCTGGCTGTGTTTATGCGAAAACACGGAATTGAGGTGATTGTATTTGTTTTTTATTATAATGGAATCATACAAATTTTTTTTCATAAAAAACAGCAAAATGGGATTGCTGAAGACAATGTAAAACATGGAAACAATGTTTAATCAACATCAACGACGACAGGAAAAAAACTCAAAAACATTTGGACTCAGCTTATTACATCTATTTTTTGTTTTCATGAAGTATAATTTTCATATAATATGAAGTAAGAGAATTGTAATCAAAATTTAATGAAATATTACATCACATGTGAGAAAAATATTATTTATACTCTACACACATAAATATAAGGCATAATTTTCGTTTGAATTGTATTTTCAGTTTCGGGTCCGGTGTGTTGTTGTTATTGGCATTGGTGTGCATTGTGATAATGAAAAGTAGGACCCTGTAGAATGCCAAGGTAGACCAAAGTGAAATTGTTGCAATTTTACGTTGCAATCACGCTTGCTGCGCATTGCGTAGCTGGTATTATTGTTGTGTTTTTTTTTTTGCATGTCTATATGATCTAGGCAGATATCGCAGGTAGTCTATCGCATAGTTTTGTAATTCGGTGCGAAGTAAACAAGCAATAACATAAAACACAGTAAGTAATATTTTCTACACATAAAATTTGTTTCGCAAATTATTTTAAAACTGCTTTAATATTTATTAACATGTTACCTGTATTAACTCTCAAAATAACTCTGTCAAACTGCTAATACAACCACTCTCATTATTCTCCATAATTCCTACTTTATAAAAAATGTATTCCATGACATCTACTACCATTACTTCTGCTTCTTCATACACAGGTGTGCCATGTCTGAAGATGTTACCATCCTTGCTAACATAATTTGAGCTATATGGCCACCCAATATTCTCCTATAATTTTCTTATACGCAACATCTTTTCGAGCTTGAGGGCGCTTTCGCCATTTGCCGGAAGTGGCTCGAAGCCCCACACATTACCCGTCCGCGGCAGCGTAAAACGCACGTGTATGTGAGCAGTTGGGGGCGGCTTTGTATTGCAGCGAGACACTGGCCCAGATATTATGCTGCTGGATGCGGAAGTGGGGGTTATATGCAGAATGTATGTAAGGCGTTTAATCAACCAGAGAGGGATTATATAAACTGCTAGCTAGAATTCATTTAGATGATATATATATATATATATATATATATATATAAATATATTATTACAATTATTTGGAAAGAGATTATTTTCTACTACGTGGTAGTTATAAGAAAAAAAATAATAAGAGTACGATTATTATTAGTATTGTCAAAATTAGTATTGGTGCAAGATGAATATTAATGAGAATTAATGAGATCAACTGAACATTCAACGGAACGCTATTAATAGGTTATAAAAGGTCGAAATAATAAAGTACCATGATCATTAATTCTCTTCACACTTAAATGAATTTCTACATCCTTAAATCAATTTAAATCTCTGACATTTTTAAAATTTGAAGCACAGAAAAGCAAAACTTAGTTCACACTTTCTGTTCTCTGACTGTATTAATAACGACTACAAACTTTAATGAACCCGACGTCATTTACCAAAAATCACAAGTATCGCAAAATCTATTAATGTGTCAATGCAATGCGAAAAATTTGACACAAAGCAATTTATGTGTCGCTACATTTGAGATGAAAGTAACGTGTTTACTTTTTATGCCGTATCTGCTTTCAGCTGCATTCATATTAAGAATAAAATGAATGTGCCATAGAATTGGCACATATAGAATAGTAAAATTAATAATTTTATAGAAATGAGGTAAATTTTGCATAATTAGAGAAGAGTAATTAATCTATATAGTAGTTGATTGATTAGCTAGTAAGTAAATATTTTAAATGAATTTATTATATTTAATGATATGAAAATTATTAAACACCTACACGTGCAAGGTCTATTTGGTTAGGCCTATTTTGCTATTAGTGCGTAGTATTAATTTAAATTGTCTTTTGAATGTATAGAAAACAGTTAAAAATACCTTCTACATAATTACATCCGGTATCTCTTTATATACCGTAACGTCATTAATATCCATATCATTCACGCAACAGACAAAACAGTGTCTATCAATTACACTTCACGCCAACACCACACGAATCAGATTTGTTTAGTTCTCTAGATTATTGTACTTTAAATTGATTCTTTATCAATACGCAAAGAATAGTGAAATATTGCTTGCACTTTTTATTACATTTTATAATAATATTCTCTCGGGTTCACTTAACGCGCGTCCTAGTTTTCACGCGGAAAGCCGACGAGGATGATAGCAACGCGAACGACGATCTACAACTGGCGGCACCGCACGTAGTACGTCGGCGGCGATGGCGGCGGCGCGAGCGCGTTCTCCTCCTCTCGCACAGCGCCTATGAGGACATCAATATCACAAGCAGGCGCTTTTCCCGGATCCGCCGCCGCTGCCGCTGCCTCCGCTTCCAGCCACGCAGATCGAAACCGGCTCGATGATCTCGCACATCAGCATGTAGCATACACCACCTCCAATGCCTGCGAACTTGTGGACCACAAACTGAGGGTATTTTATGGAAATAACTGAAATATAGATGTAACGGCAAAGCAGTTTGATTTATGTGATTGTTGCAGAAGTTTATAATGTTTTTTTTTGGACTAAATTTATCAAATTTCAAAGTGGATAAAACATTAGAATACTATTTCTAATAGGTAAATGTCAAGTATTAACTGTCATAAATTGTTCAGTGACATTTTAAGTTAAATCATTTTTGCTGCCTTCCATCTGTTTTGTTTATTTGTAAATTGCTAAAATGCGTATTCCGCACATTATCAACAAAAACACTTTAGAGGCGTATGCACCATCAGCTATAACCCTTTCTCTATTACACGAACAAAATAGGAAACTAGTATCTGAAAACCTAGAGCGTTCGGAACTTCCTTTCACTTTGGTGTCACTATGTGTTCGAACAATCTCCAACAACTTTGAAAAATATCCTATCATCAACGAATTGGTTTTATGTGCGGACCGTGATTACCTCTTAGAAATCCTTCCAATTGACCTACCGCTAACATTAGTCGTGCCTCTAATTGATGTATGTGCATATTTATAAATAATACTATACTCGCTAAACGTAATGTTGTCCCTTCTTTTAGGATGAAGTGTATTGGAAGCGACGCTACACTCACAAATACGGGGTCATGGCTCAACATCGCCATATTGGATGGACATGGAAATGCATCTACCTCGAGAACCATCTACAAGAACTGATTGAAACGGCTCAACCCGAATATAATGACGAGGAAAATATGGAAGACATTACAACACTAACCAACCTCTACGTCCATCGTTTGGTCATTTCTCAGTTGCAATCATGGAAGCCTCCACTTACTTTAGACCCCGAGGAAATTCCTGAAATTCTCCCATGCGACCATATCAACCTAGAACCAATTTTCCGAAGATTACAAAATATCTCCGAATTAATAATCAAGTTTGGAATGAATCATGTTGGTGATAGCTTTACCTGGAATATGTTCAAAGTCTCCATTGACGATGCCAAGCATCTAGCAGCAGCCATTGTTAACTTAAAAAATCTACGTCTTCTTGATTTACATGCATCTAACATCGAAGATCAGCATTTGCAAATATTAGCACAGGAATTGATCAAGGTTGATACCTTGGAAGAACTCAGCATGAAGAACTGTTTGATTAGTGACCAAGGTGCTTTGTGCATTGCTAAAGTAATGTTGACCCATCCAACTCTACAAAAGTTGAACTTGGCCAATAATAAAATAGGTGGGAGAGGAGGAGAAGGCATAGGTTATGCCATGACGAAGGAAACCTGTTGTCCTTTGAAGCATCTGGATTTGAGATTGAACCCACTTGGGCATACAGGTGTGATGGGATTGTTCAGAGCACTGGTACGAGTACAGAAAGTTGAAGAGTTGATTATAAGTGGCGTGGGTTTTGGAGACGAAACTGGGATACGTCTAGCGGCAGTGATTCAATTGAACTACACTTTGAAGTTGTTGGATGTGAGTAACAATTGGTGTTATCCAGGAAGTATGGAGATTTGCAATGCAATCTTAATGAACACCAGTTTGCAGTGGTTTGATATCCGAGAAACTGATATAGCAGAACCATACTACAGTAAAATTATGAAAAAACTAAAGAAGAATCGCAAAGGTGATTTTGGAGAAGAAGAAGAGGAGGAAGAAGAAGAGATGATCGAAGAAGAAATGCAATATGAGAAGGATTACTTAGTGGAAGGTGAATTTGAGTGTCAAGAAGATGAGGTGCTAGAAGAAGAAGATACGTTTGGAACTTTAGATTCTATCTATTCAAATGTTTCGTAGAAATTTAAAATGTCCGATTTATAATACATTCAGATATTTAGAACGCATATTATATCCACAGATCACCATGGCCTCTTTGTGATGCAAATATTATCAAAGCAAATTCCATGCCTGAAGTAAATACCGCCATCAAAGTAGCGCACGAAAGGAACTGCGCAATGTAACACTGACAACAAATATAAATTACATACTATTTTAAAGCATTGTTTGTATGCGTAGTGTATATTAAATGTTGGTTGATAAATCGCTACCTGATTTTCCACGTGTTTGCTTGTTTGAAGTGAAGTTTGAAGCTTTTCGTTCTTTAAACAGGAATGTTAAGTAGTGAATTGATGACGATTTATTTCATCAATGACTAATGAGTTAGAACTTAAACGTTAGTGTTTTTATTAAAAAGTGTTAATTTTATTATTCAATCGTCATTTTATAACCCATATTACTGCTCAAACGAGTGTTGTAATCATTCGAAAAGTCTTGAAACTTTGGCCGTCAGTAGCGCTGCATTTCCGAATCAACATGGGAACGCCACATTAGCAGTCTCGCTCGTTAACCGAAGTAGTTAACTGCCCATATACCTACTGCACTCTACTGCACCAGAAGATACAAAGTTTTCGGTTTTTGTACTTTCCTGCCTGTAGAAATGATACAAGAAGTTTAAACATTTGGAAAATACATAAAAATTATTTTCAAAATTTGTTAGTTTTGTACTTTTCTAGAAACATACGGTAGAAAATAGCAATTTATGGGCACCCTAATTAACCTAGACGTAATTTCTTAAATGTAAGTACTAGAAAAACGTTGCTCTTTCTACCTATAATATTACTAATTGTTTAAACAATTAGAAAAGATGAGAAAATTAGCTGCAAAGTTTGTTCTTTTTGTACTTTTCCAGAAATATACTGTAGCAAATCGCAATTTGTGAACGTCTTAATTAAGCTAGTCAATTTGCGCGAGGTGCTCTTCATATAGCATGACCCGATCTTACTTTGACACAAATTCTGTGCCATAATTTTGCTATAAAACTCTGAGTATTATTAACAGTAACGCACGTTGTATTAGTTGGGTCGTCGCATATTAAAGATGTATTTTTTTTTATTAAGCACTTGCAACTTATTCTCGTTTATTAGATGCCAAAAGA
>JAODIE010020800.1:0-54648 GCA_027575565.1 Diploeciton nevermanni
CAACAGATAGTCATTTCTATGATAAACAAAGGCTTGAATCAAATGTCAAAATTAAAAACATCTGTATTTTGCCAAAATGTTATCAACAGATATAATCATCGAAAATAAGCTTTGATTTATCAATTAATTGTCCATTAATATAGATTGGCACTTTTGATTTAAAAAATAGCACTAGAAAGTTAACCAAGTAAATGTAGTTTAAAGAAACTCTACATTTTCAATTAAAATTTTGCCAGCTACTTAGGTAATTAATTAATCAATTAGTTGCAAACTTCGTTACCTAAACCATATCCATACTGAGTGCTTTGAGTGTTGCAATTGTTCTGATATTTAAAACCATGTTTTTCGGCACATGCATCTCGGCTAGTATACCTGTCGGAAATAGGTTCTCTCGAAGTCTTTCGACTGGAAAATACGGGACACTCAACTGGGCTCCACAATTACGGCTTGTATCTATGTTGCTTTTCTATTATCACTAGGTGTTTAAACACACAAATTGTGCACAAAATAAAAATTAACCAGGTGATAACAATTTTACTTTGAGGCTTTGATGGATTCTTAATGGGATAGAAGCAAGCAAAATTGAAAAAGTGACGGATTGCGTTGATAAAATTTCACAATGTGTAAAAATCGAGTTTAAATTTTTTGATTAAAAAAATTAGATCTCAGAAACTAAAAGCGCCAAGAAAATTGGAATACTAGTGTGGTATTGAGCAACTCATACATTCCAAATGTATATTTGTTTGAAATATGGGTTCATATCAGTGTCTGCACTTTTTCACAAAAATTTATTTTGAGCATTTTTAGTTTTCGAATAATCAAAGATAAACAAATTACGTTTTCACACATTTCTTCGGTATCTATTCGCGAATTGTTATTCCAGTTAGTTAAATGTTAAATACAATAATTACGGACGTTATGGGACAATATATCAAATTGCAACCAAAATTCGGTGAAACGCTAAAATCGAAATAAAAAAGAAAACGATTGACAATTTTGAAAATTCCGTCTTCTCAAAACATCAGAATTAATCGAGTATCGTTAATGCCATCTCTATCGGAAACGGATTAATACATTTCGATATTACAGTGTACTCATAATGTATACATTAATTAATTGTCTATTATATAATGTAGATAAAGTAATAATGTTTCTTCATTTTAATTAAAATTCTCATTGCTATTGAATATAAACTAAAAACTGTCCTAGGAAAAATAAATCAAATATGCGAAATTAATATCAAATAAGAGAGAAATTGCACCGTTTTAATTTAGTCCAATCTTTCTATTTGTTCTATTTCGATTAATTTTCCAATTACAAATTTTTAGTGTTGCATACTTCTATGCTTCAATTTTAAACCTTTCGTAAAACGTGTTTCAGAAATTTATCGCATCATCAGAAATAATAGATTAAATTCGATATCGCTACTCTACAAACATATAGATTCTCTAAGTCAGGCGTCGGCATTACTAAAACAAATGTTTGACAATTAATAAAACTATTACGCTTAACACGTGAAAATAATATTCTTCGATAAGATAACTGAACATAGCACTAAATTATTTCAATGATGATTAACAGAACAATAGACCCTTGTGCCCCAAGATGGCGCGTGCGAAATGAATCGACAAAACAGATAAAAAACAAAGAAAACAATCATTTGTCAGCAGTAACTGCACGCTAACGCAATAATCTTGTTATTTTTCCCTTGAATTATCTTGATGCTTTGGCAGACCGTAGAATAGGTTATTGGGGGCCCGTGTACGGCCCCTGCTTTAAGTCACGTTTGATATAAGATATGCAATAAGATAATTAATTAAATGTCATTGCAAGGAGAAAACCTTAAACGCTATAAAACGCTATTTTATACTTGTATACACCTTGGATAGACCACAATGCGTTCGTGTCATAATTAACTCTCAGCTTCACTGTTGCTCAACACTCTTCATCTCAAATATGAATTATGGCCCGGCACTTCTCGCTCTCTTTAAACTTTCAGCAAGGCTCTTCAAATCGGGCTCATTCGATCCGAGGATTGCAATCACGCATTCGAGATTAATACACAATCACAGTCTACCACATGCCCATTATAAATAATTATGTGTTGCAAAGTAATTTATTATTATAGCTCACAACAAATTAAATAATTTTATTGTATTGAGATATTTGAGTGTGAATTTCAACACAATTCTGTAATTTAATTTGTGCGTTGTTGTATTTATCAGACTCTTGTACATTTCAAGATTGTTTAAAATTAGGGTTCTTTAATCTTCGTTTCTGTTCTAATGTATACTTTTATCTGGAATTGGTTACGAAGTGTTTAAGATTCATTATGCTGTTAAAACTTTACTATAACACTTAATTTTTGTCTCTTGGTATAACGTTTTCGGCATGTTGCCTTCTTCAGTTATTTGTTTATTATTTTCGGAGCGTACTGCAACCATGCCAGATACCGATACCGAATATACCCCAGCAGGATTTGCACCTCGCTGTCACTGTTAGAGTCAGACGGATTACCGGCTGTGCTACGGAGCGGGGCCAAACAATTTTAAAGATAATTGTAATTAATTCAATGTAGGATTGTGCTGTAACGCTTAACGTAATTAAAAGTGAAATTCACTTGTTTGCATTGTTGTTAAATTATTACATCATGTTTCATCTATTTTGAAGCTTTTAAAGGGGTAAATTTCTTTTGAAAATTAGATTTTCTTTAATATTACTATAATATGCATATCACATTGATCTTCATTTCCATCTCATATCTCTAATGAATTCTCCGTGTAAATAATTTATAAGTACATGAGCTGATTGCTCATGTGTGGAATGTTACATATGCATTTCTATCGCTAAATAAGCGTCAATTTACTACATTACTCACACCTTTCGCCTAGTTAATCAACTCATTTTCACATGACTTAAACGCAAATAAAAGTATAAACCGTGAACATTATTCTCATGGTATCAATGATATCATTTATATCGCTTATCTTCATTTTTAATGTTAACAACGGCATAATTTAATAATGATTTTAACTTATTAATTGAGACACACACCGCCTTCAATGCCCAGCCGCTCCCACCTTCGCTATGTTCCTCTTGCCCGTGATGAATCTGCTCCGCAAGTTTGTCGAACGCCTCCTGGCGATTTGACGATTGCAGTAAAATGATGTTGAATGTTGGCAACTGCTTAAATGATTCGCCACCATGCGAGCACGTTGCATATGTGTATTCCGCAGTCATTCATCGCCTGCGATTGACTAAACAAAACACTGTCGGGTAAATGTAATTGACATAACGATTAAATTTTTACGATTAAACTAATCGGGCTTTATAATTGCTTAATTTTATGCAGCTTGTTATTAGTTATCGTTCTGGCCACACACTTTTTCTCTTCACTCAACATCAACATTAGCGCCCATGTACATGCCGAATGTTTTTCTTCTGCCACATCTAAACAAACTTGATTCTACTTTCAATCATTTGCTCAATTCGTGCAGCACTCGCCTTGCTTGGGCAGGAAAACCTAATGATTCCGCATTTGACTATGATGGTTTCTCCAAACTTGTAGCGCTTGTCAACCCGGATCAACGTCGGGTGCAAAACAGACAGACAGCAGGTGTGAAAGAGTCCTATTGTGATATAGCTCTGTTGCAATGATACTCAATAGCGACGATAGTTAATAATGTCTTAAAATGAATGGCTTAATAATGTCCACTTCACAACCAGATATATAAACTGTGTCGGCCGACATGAATCTTCTTGATTGAAGAAAATGTTCAAATTTTTATCACTAGAAGCTGTAGCAATGCCGTTTTATTTACTACGTAAACGTGGTAGGTAAACTACGCGGGAACAGAAAATTTCCGATCGTGATACAGAAGCAAGACATAAAACGTAATTTGTTTATCTTTAATGGTCACAAGTCATGGAAGTGAATTTTTGTGAAAAGGTACAGAAAATACAATACATTTGGTTTTTGAGAGAATTTATATAGGCGAAAAATCGAAACTTGATATTTACTCATTTACGCGGCTGCAATTGTACCCCAAGAATAATATTGTAGATGCAAGAGGGGACCTGGGTGCGTGACACACTGTGTCGTATTTGGATTTGATTCAACTAGTTATATATTGTTTGTTCTGTATTTCGAGATAGGAGCCTTTGAACGAACTAATGACAATTAGCTATATTGATGCGCTTTATTTAAGAATCCATGACCTTCGAAAAATGTACCGAATTACATGCAATATTAGGTATATATTATCGCAATTAAAAAAGAATAAGTTTATTTATATCAGATATATTTAGAGCGCATCTCGTCCTATATAAGGAGACACATTTGCCAGCTAAAATCTTAAACTAATAAGTAAAACCAAAGCCCTCTACGAGTCTCAATTACTTCGCCAACTTAACCGAGACGTCGATACCCAGGTCCTGCCCCATCCACTCCGAACCACGACTTGAATTCCAAGAGGGAGATCCTCAGTACAGTCAGCTTAGTCGAGCAGCCGGCGAGTTTCCCTGTTCATATTTGTGAACTGAGTCCGGTTTTGTTCTAAACCGGGCTGTAAACAAACAACTTTGCAAGCATGAGCAAGTTGTAATTGGGTCTGATGATGATAGTAGATGGTGAAGGAGACTTACAACATTGTTCGGTAAGACAAGCATTTTATTAACAGTGCTTTATGTACTTGTAAATTATTATAATAGTGCCAAATTAGGCAATAATAAGATATGAGTGCAGCGTGATCGCGGGTTCATTTAATTCCTCATTGTGGCACTCCCACTGGGATGAGAATTTGTGGCGAGGTTAGGTATCGGGCAACCGGGTGCAACAGGTTGCACGTTGGGAAAAAAGCAAACAATTGGAATGGAATGGAATATGCAGAGAAATATCCCAGGGTAAGCATATGTCATATTCAAATATCCGTCTCATAAGTCTATTCATTTCTAGATGATTGCTGAATCCAAGACAAAATTAATTGAACATCATAATTCCCTAATGACTGAAAGCCAAACAACATTTGCTCAGAATTTATTCAACAAATTAAAATTGGCTGATATGTAGATACTCGTACTTGGGAATTAATGAGACATCTCAAAATTAATAAAAGTTAAGATGCATTCAATTTCAGGTTTGAAAACTTTATTTTGGATTTAGAGTGTAGTTCATTACTAGAAGGTATTGCTGTAATATTTATAATTTCATTGCTCATTTCATGTTCTCCTTTTCTCTCTTGGGTTGCAGAAGGGGAACATAAAGTGCTACTGTCACAATTAGTTGTTCAGCACTATGATAATGTGAAGCAGCTTCAAAACTCATCAAAAATATCGAAAGCAAACTCAAGGAACTTATTGCAAAGAAGCAAAACACACAATGTGAATATTGAAATTTATATTTGCAAACTTATAATTTGAGAGAGAATCAGCATTCTGTGCAAGATTCAACTTCAGTTGAAGATTTAGTTAAACTGTGTCTAATTCAATTTTAGTACATACTAAGGTAAATGCTGACTTGCAAGTTCTTTCTTTCATTAGGCAACATTAAGCTTCCTTATAAAATCCACCTCTTGATTACCAAAATTTCATCATTAAAGCTCCATAATAAAATGACGTATGTATTGAAATATTACATTTGTGGCCTTTTTCAAATCATTGTATCTTTCAGGGATTAGATGTGAAGAGCATCATTTTACCATAATATATATCCTTCAATACACGAAATTTCCAAACATTCTATTCATTGTAGCTAAACTAGGAATCCAAAACCAATAAATCTTTGCAAAGTATTGTTGAGTGTGCTCACAAAGATTCATTATGTTGATAAAACTACTATTATTTACTTAGTAAAACGCTTTCAGCATATTGCCTTCTTTAGTATGAGGTTCTACAAAAGAAGGTAACATGCCGAAAACATTTTACCAAGTGACTAAAAGTAAGTGTATAGTACAATATAGTAAATCTACAATTACGATTGAAACGAGGCACTTTTAAATCGGTTTGATCGGCCAATCGGCCAAGAAACGAATTCATCCGAAACAGAAATCGACAATTCACGAGAATAAGATCCCGCCAAGATTGCATGTGACGCAAATCATATTTTAAACTAGAAAGCCGGTGATCGTTGTCCTGTGTTCACGTTCCTTGAAGAAGTCGACATTTTAGACGATATCCTGAAAGAATAAATCAGGTGAATATCTACAATTATAACATTATTGGGTTTATATTACATCTAACATGATGGTTTCAGAATGCCTCCAGTCAGAAGGAGCCAAAATAAGGGTGATGCTAAGAAAGATTCTGAAACCAGTGATGATGAACCAGTGCCTTCAACAAGCAATGCAGAACATAAGACACAAAGGCGATCTAGTGATTCAACAAGTTCACAGAAGAGAAAGAAAGTTGTACAGAAAAGAAAGATACATTACAAGGGATTGATTTATAGAGGTGTCACGACAAAAATACATCCATCGACTTTGCGTGAAGTGAGACGGTTGATGAGATCAACAGAGCTGGTGATACCCAGGGCTCCTTTTCAACGAGTGTGCAGGGAGGTTTCCCAACATTTTGGGAATTTTAGATTTACTTCTTTTGCATTGGAAGCTCTTCAAGAAGCTGCTGAACATCTCATTACGCGAGTATTTGAGGACAGCCACAAATTAACCTGCCATGCCAAGAGGGCTACTCTACAATGTAATGACATGCAGCTTACAATAGAGATGCTTTGTGAGCATATTCGGGCTCTGGATAGGACAGGATAGACTCCTATGAAGTTATTGTTAATTTTTTGTATGTAAATTTTATAGGAACATTCTTATATTATTGGATTAATTCCTAAGTTATGAATCACAGCAAACAGATTATTGTACTCAAAATGTTAATTTACTAATATTTTCAACCTTTGACGCTTTTTGAATAAACTGGGACAAATTTGGATGTGACTACTGCATTTTCGTTGTGTTCCTGTTGGTCTTGTGTATCATATGTAAGATAGGACTTCTGTTGTAAAAGTCCTAACATTCTACTGTGAAACTAGGATGCCTTCGTTAATGGGACATTCATGTTTATTCATGCATTGCGTTAGAGTGTAATAAATGAGTATTTCGCTGATTTTCTTCACGAAGTGTAGACAAGTCATTAAAGATAAACAAATCAAGTTTTCAAACATTTCTTCCGAGTTAACAAATTGTTATTAAATACACTTAAAGAATTCTAATCGCAATTCTCGAAGTTACGGGATAAAATATGAATCAAATCGCAACCGAAATTTAAAAAAAAAAACGATCGATTACTTGAAAATTTTGAGAGAACCGTTTTTTAGCACATCATGATTAATCAATCGAGTGCCATTTCGATCGAATGTTTGTTTTTCTGCAGTAATTACTCTGATTATAATCAGAAATGCATGTTATTTTTAAATTATTGCTAAAATAATTCATATTTTATTGGTAGAAAAATGAATAAAATATAATAGAAGAGAAAAATTAAAAAAACTTTTGATTATTTTTTATTACTAATTACTATAAAGCGAGATTCTTGATTCAAAAAATTCACTTTGAGTCGCCACTACGATACAAGACACAAAAGTGAATATGATCGGTTTGAATTTCAATTCAGAAAATATAAATTTAATTCATAGCCAAAATCATTAGAATAGAACAAAATATTAAAAAAAAGCAAGAAACATAGTTGTGCATTGCGTATCATCTTTATATATTTCAAAATTAATTTTCTGAACATAACAAGCTATTTACGATTGATGAGTTGGTGCTATTACCGAAATTTGTTCGAAAAATTAAAAAAAAAGTAAAGTTTATTTTATAAATTGTACAATTTTTGTTCTCTGGCATTGTGGTTATTATAATATGATAATAAAAACGGTCGAGTAGGGGCCAAAGAATCCTCATACAGACCTGCTAGAAACGGCATTTCTCAAGGGTTACTCACTTCTCCAATCTTTTTTAACATTTATGTTGTAGATTTAGCTAAATCAATTATAAGATCATCAAAAAAACATTGAAGTTTTTCAATACGCTGACGACACAGTTATTATTGCAACAAACCAGATTTGGAAAACGACCCGATCTACTCTTGAAAGTAGCGCTACGGTGTCTTGATTCCTTCTGTCAGAAAAATCGGTTAATTGTCAATAAAACTAAAAGCAAAATTTTAGGACTTGGTCGTGGAATTAAATCTTATTATGAGGTGAGATGGCAGGATACTTACTTACCCATTAAAAAGTCTGTTACCTATCTTGGCGTCAAATTTAACAGATAAATGAACTGGAAAGATCATGTTCTTTATCGAGCTCGATACGCTAGAATAACGCTAAATAGAATTGAAAGTATCTTTCGTTCCAATAATACCTCACGAAGAATTAAGCAGTTAATTATCAAAACAGTTATTGTTCTCCAATAACTATATGGGTGTGAAGTAGTTGCAGAAAACGGAGATAATCCTCGTTACTCCGCTTCTTACGGAGTAATTCATTCTGCAGTTAGGATGGCTAGTGGACTTCCCTACTATATTACCAATGACGATTTGTTTCGCAGTTTTGAGTTAGAAGTGCTTTGCTCAAAAACAACGAGAAGCACTGAGAGAAAAATTAAAGGAATCGGAATTAGAAATTGCTAGGGAAGTGTGGCACGTCTGATGCCTTAAAAATTTGTTATTCGCATTTATGAATGAGCGTGTGATCTTGAAGCCACACGTCGTCTAAGAACAAAAAAATATATTTATTTTATTTTTGGAGCGTTCTGCAACCATGTCGGATATTGACATCGTACTTGACCCCCATTACATTTATACTGCATCAACTACCAGGGTTATCAGCAGTCATTAGGAACGAAATCGGTAGAAATATACATTATATTGAATATACCCCCAGTAGGATTTGCACCTCGCTCTCACTGCTACAGTCAGACGGCTTACCGACAGCGCTACGGAGCGGGGCAAAAAAGTATATTTATTTTTGTTTATTACTACTATTTGCCTACTATTTGAATATTGCGTTTATATCTTTTAGTTTGTTTTTTTATCTAGTACTTTAATACTAATTCTAATACATTATTTATAAGTTATGGTTAATTTTTAGTATAAGAAATAAAGACTCATAATATTGAACATAGTTATTATTCTTGGGACTTTTTTGATGATAATAATAATCAAAACAATGTAGAAGTTTTAGATATGAGAATATTTTGATTTACTTACTTATTTTTAAATAAATTGCGTATGTTTGTTATGCTAAAAATTAAACAAACTACTACATTTAACTTACTATATTAAAATACGAAAATTGTTCACAAACATTAACTTGTTTCAATTAAACCATGAGGATAATTGTGTTTATTTTGTTTCTCTATTCAGTGGGACGACTCCTTTAAACTTCTTGAGTATTTTGCATGGCTTTTTCCATCCTGTGGATTATTGCCACCCAATTAATTGGATTTTAGACCTTTTACTAGGGGGACCAGCCCTTTAAAGTGCTTTGTCCCTCACCTCATCAACCGGGAATTGAACCCGGGTCTCCTAGGTGAGAGGCAAGCGCCATACCTAACACTCCATCCCTCCTACGACGGGGCACCTAGTTGATAATTATTTATAATGTAATTGATGCAGAAAGCAATAGTGCATCTTCAAAATGTCCAGCACCGAAACAAATTACCCGCTATGCCAACCAAATATAGTCTACATCAACGCAGCAAAATCAAACTCATTCCTTGTGTTAAATGTTGAACTAAATTGGGTCGTTATTCTTTATGGCACCCAGAAAACTATCTTCAGGGGTGATGCAAGCATTGGATTTGGAGGAATAATCAATCTAAGAACTGATTTACTCTACGCTGCCACAGAAAATCAAACACACTTCGATATATCTAAATTCTCGAAAGAAATTTTTTCATTGCTGCAAGTTTGATTGATTACACATCAATAGATTCTGCAAAAACAGCACTACTTCTTCAGGATTACGCCACCACAACAAATTACACAAAGCGGGTTTTCTTACGTAAACAGAACTAAAGCTGGTAAGCATATCATCTTATTATCATTATGCTTTCTTTTCATAACCCGGTATCGAACCCAGGCCTCGCAGGTGAGAAGCAGGCACTATACCTGATACACTATTGTGCTACACTGCAGTGCCCCAGTTTAATAAACAGTTGAATGGGGTGCTATTATGTTTTATGTTGTTGCTTCCGAAGAATACAAGAAGGAAGAAGAATGTCAATCTGCATTTATTGATGTCACAATGAAGCTAATTAAAGAGCATGATTTCGAGCTTAATTAGAAATTGATGAATGAGTTGTATAATGTTGACAAAAGAAGTGGCAATTTAAAAGTATGAAGCTATTCTGAATATGGAATAAAACATATTTTCATTTCTTATCTATAAATATAGAATAAAAAACATTGCAAAGATAATTAATTGTTTCCATCTATTTTCGTATATAGATTTAAATATACGCTTGAATAATGTACACAACATTCTTAGATAAAATATTTTTACGGCTTTGACGATTCTGAATGTTTTTTTTTTAGGAGGTTTGGGCAAATCCAAACACAAATTGAAAAACCCAAAACTTTCTCATGAGCATACAATGCTTAAGCTTCTACGACTAATCTCATAATTGTCATAATATTCATCTCCGCCAAAAACAACAGCCAATGACTACCATCAAATCTTTCCAATTAATAAAACACATAACAGATGAAACAATAAATGAACCATGTTAGATGTAGTACAATTCGGTAGGCAACTAAGCATCGTGGACGGAGTTGTGCTACTCCGTCGCGTAGCAGTGTTGCCACGAGTAAGGAGAACTCCTACTACTATGGATGAGTTGGTATGACTACGGGTGTGTGCTGATATTGATAGCGCATGGTCGCGTTGATAGTACCAGTCATGTAGAGCATTTAGAGTAAAACTCGGGTGTGACAAGGTGGTTTGTACGAGCTATTGGAGTTATTTCATTTGCCGATGAAATTCTATCAACATAATAACCTAGAGAATTACTTGGAGTTGCTATCCAAAGAGGAGTCAGTCGCGTTTCCGTGTCCTAACCTACTAGTTGCGGAAGGACGATCATTCTATAGCTCCATATTCAGCGGGGCACAAAAGACGCCGTGTTAGTTCCGAGAAGCGAAAGAATGAGGAGGGTTAGCCTACTAAATATAGGGACCTTAGCAAATGTTTGAGATTATTGCTTTGAGGAGCAGCCTACTAAATAATGTAGGGTAGGGTGCCTGCTCTTGGCGAATATTGAAAGAGCATACCAATGTGAAGCTGTAGCATGTGTTTGCATTCAGATTAACTTCTGGTGAACCAACTCGGTAGGGCTGTACAATTAGATAGGGAACTAAGTCTTGTTGCTCAGTCGCGTAGCAGCGGCAACGCTAGCTGGCTACGGATGTAGTGTTGCGACTACGAGTGTGTGCTAACCCATATAAAACTCGAGGGTGGCAAGGTGGTTTGTACGAGCTGTTAAAGCTTTTTGTAGCAATCATTGCACATCATTTAAAACCATATACTAAAAGAGACAACAAACTGAAATCGTTCTACAAATTAATATTTGGTTTAGTTTAGTTCCATATAAAAAAGAGAAACAAATGGAACACTACAATAATATCATCAGAAAAGAAATAAACAAAAATCACAAAAAAAAAACTTTGGTGTACGTTGATTATACAAAAAATTAAAAAAATACAAATTAATGTCTCTTAAAATTTAAAGTTTTTACTATCAAAGTTTATTATCAAAGTGTGTGTTTAGAGCTTCCTTTGTAATTAAATGTCAACTTTAGCGATAAACAAAAAATATATAATATAGACAGCCTACAACATCCTAGCATAAAAGACCTCTATCAGAGAAAATTTTGCAGAAATCATACGAAGCGCTAACCAATATTCTGCACAATGCAGCAGCAGAGGCTTTAGGAGAAAAACCGAAAGCAAAAGCCAACAACAACTGGAATATGTAGAGCAATGACTTAGAGCAACAGAAGGTCAAGAAAAACGACACATATTATCGGTGGTTATGCACTAAAAACTCGAAGATCTGTGCACTTAGACTATTTAAAAAAACTTATGCAAAGGACCCAAAATAATAACTGGGAAAATAAAATCGGAGGAATAAACATGTGGGTCAGCATGAAACCCTTTAAAACGTTTGAAAATAAATACATAGACAAGTAATCTACATTTGATTACTATAGACAAATGAAAACAACATTGCAAAAAGGAACTAATGGAAAATCGACCAGAATACTAACAAGGGCCAGTAGAACCATTTACAGTGCTGGTTGAATACATCGAGTTAGACAACGAAAGGCAAAGCAAGTGGCCCAGAGAGTATTCCAAACGAGTTAATTAAGAACATCTAAAAATAATCTTTCCGAATAACTTCCATTATAAATGGAAGTGCACTACCAAATGTATGGAAACAAGAGTGGCTAACAGCCATACACAAAAAAGTATTAGTAAAGTATGAAATAACTACAGATGCATAACTAGTACTGTCAGCCGGTTATATAGAAAAATACTGAAACACCTTATATAAAAAGAATAGTTCAATAATGAAATCAAAGAACAGGCAGGTTTCAGAGCGGGTAGAACATGCTGCTATAAATCACGTTTTTGCTTTAAATCAAATTATGGAGAAGAAGGTGTTAACAGCCAGAAGGTTACACCTACTCTTCATAGACCTGATGAAAGCATATGACACGATACTACTAAAGAAACTGTGGGAAGTCCTCAACGAAATGCCAATAAATCCCTGACACTAATAAGTGTCATAAAAAACTATTTGTGGGATCCAATGCCTGTATAAAAATTAACGGAAACAAATCGGCTCAATTTAATATTACGAATATATTACGGTTTGAGACAGGGATGCACGTTATCGCCAACCCTGCTTAATATATATATATATATATATATATATATATATATATATATATATATATTTTTGTTGTGCTGACGTACGCAAAGGCAGTGCCCTCGTTTTTTACAACCAATGGTGTCCGAAGGAAAGAAACTGGCGAAACTTAGATTATCCTCAAAGTTTCGCCAGTTGCTGTATTCCCAGACGGAGAGACACACGGCACGCGTATGCTGCGAGCCGGAACCAACTGTAGTACAAAGGGTGTTTTATCTTGTAGAATATGCGGGTACGAAAATAAGGTATCTCAAGCGGATCCTGAAAACTCTCAGTTGGGAGTATATTCTAAGCTGTGTCATTACCGGTATTGACGAGCCGGCACCGCGAGAGCTTTGCATTCAGGGAGATACAAAAAACGTCGTGTTAGCCCCGAGAGGCAGAAGAATGAAAAGATAATATGTTTTGGATGTGGGAGAAAAAGACATCGCCACTTGCCCAGTGGCCTACTCTATTGAGGCTACCAAAATGCGTTGTAATTATTGTCACCGAAAGGGACAGGTAGAGGAAAGGTGTTTCAAGAAAGCGGGGTTCAGCGCCTTAAAATTGTCCAGTGTGTCTCGAAGGGTAGACCTTGGAGGGAAACGCTCATAGCTTTTGCAACCCAAGACAACACTTTAAAAAAAATCTTATATGGTAGATTTAGACAAGTTGGCATTGTCGATTATGCGATACAGTGCCGTTATCCGGTTAGCAGTACTTTTGATACAGTCGATACTTCCATTCCTAGCGCCGGGCGGTTCTCACTGATATAGAGATTGAGTTTTGGGTAGTTAATGATGAACATCTTACTGAAAATGCAGATGCTTTAATTAGTTTGGATGTTATTTAGAGACCAAACCTGAATATTATCAAAGCCAACGGGTACGTCGATCTTTGTTATCTCGAGCTACACGCCTCATCCATTGCGTTACTACAAATACCTATAGAGAGTGAGATTCAGTCAGGACTGGCCGAAGCGGAGCATGCGCGCCTAAAGAAGCTATTAGCTCATAAATAATAATATACATAAATAATAATAAACACAAAACAGCGCCGCATATCACTACGGGTGAGTTGACAGTCAGGTTAACAAATGACACTCCTTTTGCGTATACCACCACGTCCTCCATTGTATGCGGAAAGGGTGCTCATTGAGGAAATGATCAATGAGTTAATAGAGAAGGGTTATGTCAGCGAGATTATAAGGAATTAAACAAGAGAGTTGCTAAGGAATATTAACCTCTGCCCTGGATCCAAGGTCAGATTGACTGTTTGGTTAAATTTAAATACTACACTACCCTGGACATGAAGGCTGGGTTTCACCAAATGAAAATCGAAGAAAAGTCGCGACATCTCTTTGCATTTGTAACTCCGCCCTGACTGCTGAAAAAAGGTCTAAGTGGACGACAGTGCTTTCTAGGATTGAATCTAACATTAACAATACCGTCAGCTCATCTTGGGCTGTACGCCAGAAAAATTTATGTTTCAAAAAATAAAAAATAAACCGCTAGTAAGAACAAAAATTTCCCTCTATTTGAAATCAAAGGAAAATTAGCAAATGATCGATATTGTCTGAGTAAATGAGGGAAACGTGAAACAGTGGCGGCTAGTAATCAATTGAGCGTTTGGACAAAGCGTTTATCATTGAATTGTGTTTCTTCTGTTTTTACATTAGCCGTGGGTATTTTCTATATATAATAGTTTTGGTATTGCCTTAGGTAGCGATCTTCTAAGTGTATGACGCTTGGCAAATGTTTGAGGTTATGGCCTGGGAAAGCAGCCTACTAAATATAGGATAGGGTACCTGCTTCTTTGCTCTTGACAATCAGATTAACCACGCGTGAACCAGTTTGATAGAGCTGTTCAGAGGCAACGACACGAGGACGTGCCGAGTGTCAGTATGGCCGTGTCAGATGTGATTCAGCAAGGTAGACCACTAGCGGTTGCCATGAGTAGGGAGAACTCCTACCACTATAGATATGATTAGATGGGTGTTTTGCCATGACAACGGGTGTGTTGTTGTACTTACGAATGTGTAGTTATGACTATGGGTGTTTATTGAAATAACAATATTCAGAAAGCACTGACTAAGTGGCAACGCTTCTGCAAAAAATATGGGAATTGAGATGTCAAACAGTACAACTATATACTCGTTGCACTTTGCAGATGATCAGGTCGTTATCGCCTAGGACAAAGATGATATTGAGCATATGATTAGGAAACTCTTTGACGAATACGTGAAATGGAGCATCACTGTAAATATGTCAAAAACGCAATATATGTATATAGGTGTACAGGAAGACCAAATTCTAAATGATGAACAAGTTGTAATATCAACCAAAGATTACACTTACCTGGGTACCACTATTGACCAAACAGGTCGTACAAACACCGAAATCACGACCCGAATCAACAAGAACCCACAAGTCATCCAAACACTCAATTCCATCTTTTGGTCAAAGAATTCGAGCAAACAACGGCAACGCGATATATCACACCATCTTCCAACGCATCGCGCTGTACGGATGTAAAGCATGGCAACTGACAAAAATACAAGAGAACCGACAATACAAGAAAATCAACGGAAACGAACTACTGGAGATGCGCAGCGGAAATAACTAGAATTGAGCAAAAAACAAATATTCGAGTTCGAGGAATTATGAAAGTAGACGGAAACATCATGGAAGAACTATAGAACAGACAATTGCGATGGTACGTCCATTTACAAAGAATTGATAACAGGAGAATCACAAAATGTACTATGAAATGGATACCAATGGAGAGAAGAAAAAGAGGAAAGCCGAAAATAACATGGGCATCCGACATCAACAGAGCGATGTCGGAAAGAAATCCGTCCGGAGAAATACAGTCCGGAGACTGTACCGACGAGCTTGGAAGCAGAACATCGGAATGCGCAGGACGCTACAAACACCAAAGAATTATCATAAAAACTAGAGACAGCAAACACTTGCTGTTGTAGTTTGTTGCAAGACATTTTACAGCAATAAAATGTCAATTATGGAGCTAAAAAAATTGGATTAAAAAGAAATATTATATGTTTATATTATAAATTATTTTTTGATATTTCTGAAAATTTGTGTTAAAATGTTTACATATTAAAATAAAACAAAACATAAGTTTAGCAAATACATTAAAACATTTTGCTTGTATCACTTAGTGTGATTTATAAAAAGTATATTTTAGGGTGGTTTACGACGAGTATTGGATACGGTTAATGGATTACGGTTGTAGTCTAGAGTTTAATAATTTAATAAGTTTAGGTATTATTAAATCTTCTCTAGTGATAGATCAATCCGTTCGTGTGCTGATTAAACTTATTCGTTGTAAATCCAAATTTAAAGGTAGAGAAAACTTAGGCACAGTCAGCATGTTTTTGTTTTTCTTGATATTACGTTACGTTTGTTGAATATTCTTTGATTTGAAATACCAAGATACTATGGATTTTAAAGCTAATATCAAGAAGCTTGACGGAAGCTCTTCGTGGCAGATTAAATTGATGTTGAAGCTCTTGCACATGCCCATCTACTGACAAATGTGGAGTGTCAGTGTTGTCAATTTTTTTAGAGTGCCTCGTTGTAATTTTAAAAATAGAAACAAGGCGTATAGTTGTCAACGACTTCAGGCGTTTGAAACTCTCTGCATCATTTTCACCCCGTGAAGAGTAGCTGCAGTCGCAAACATGTTCTCAGCAGCAAGAAGATTATTGGCCCCTCTACCTGCTAGAACCGTGCCAGCTAGCTAGCTTTGCGAAACGGTCTTATAAACGTTTGCAAAGCAAACGTTTTGTTACCTTCTCAGCCTACAGAACACTCTGCACCACCTCACTCGTAAAGAGAGTGATTGCAGTCGCAAAGGTATTCTCAGCTGTGCAAAGAGAGAGGCAGTCAAATTGGTCCGGTGAAAGGTTACAAAGGAAACAAATTGACGGAATAATTTTCAACGCAAAAGATTTTGCCAATCTTCTGTGTAACCTTGGCGAATTAGTCTTAGACACTACAAACCGCATCAAAAGATAGCTCGTTCAATTAATTGAGTGAAAAAATAAACACTCAGTAAAATTTTTTATGCATTTTATATGAAAGGTTGATATGCTCCTATAGTAGCCGCCTCATTGCAAATCGCTTAAACAACTCCGGCTATTATTGATCATGGGCGCTGCCTGAATGTACTTTGCCAAGGTTCGATGGCACTTACAATGAATAGATAATTTTTAGGGATTCCTTCAAAGCTTTGGAGTAATTTACAAACAAGACTTAAACCTTCTACAAAACATTAGGACGACTTGCTTGTAGAGCTTATAACCCAAAGATTTGACGTGTCATTAAAGGATCAATAGAATGAGAAATTTTTCAAAAGTATGCCCAAGTATGCTTGCTTTTCTGGGAAAACGAGCCCGGCGATGTCAAGTCTTGATGAAAGGCAGCCGAACTACTACTTCCAAGCCAGTTCCATCTGCAGAAAAAACTATCCAATCATCAAGTGCTCCAGCTTCCGTGCCAAAACGGTAGGTAAGCGGGCAGCTTTGTTTCCAGTGCCTGCGGTCAAATCACAGTGTTTCTGCATCTGGAATCACCAACGCCTTCGGTAGCAAATCATGGCTCGTCACAAACAGTGTCGTTGCTAACACTTGTCAGATTAAAGTGTTAAATGCTTACAATGAAGCTGTTTATCTGCGGGTTCATCTGGATTCTGCCTTCGATGTCAATATGATTTCCAAAGCTGTAGTCATGCTGTTGGGTCTGCTCTTGCAATGAGCCAAACAAAGGTTCAGTAGTTCAGGAGGCGGCAGCACAAATACCAGCGGCAAGTTAGTTCTAAAAGTTCACTCTTGCACTTCAAACGTTAGCCTAAAAATTGAAGCAAGGGTCCTAACTCGGGTCAGACCGCAATAATTCCTAGCCAATATGCAGGCATTGTTCCCTCTTCCTTACAATACTAAAAAAAGTTCAATATTATGAAATTTTAAAATTATGATCATATTAACAAACTACTGATCTCTTACACAACAGTATAAATTATATTATTATTGTGTGCATTAATTCACAATAACATAATTTAATAGAATTTAGTTTAAAAATATAGATTATCTAATTATTGAATTATCAGTACGTTTTTTAAATAACATTATAAGAAACAATAGATAGAATGTTTAAATTCTTACGTACTATTTAGAAAACTTTTCTTATTATGCAAATAAAACGTGTCAAATAATAGAAAGTGCAAAGCGGAGAAATTAATATGTATTATTTAATTCGATTAGTTTGTGCGCAATTTAGTCATGAGATATTTCTCCACATGTCACGAGATCACGTCTTTGCATTAAAGAGGTAAGCTACTCCTTGGACGCAGTTCATAAGAATAACATTTACATCACTACAAGAATAATTATAAATTTTGTAATTATTTAATAAACAAATGCAAACAACATAATCAATCTTGTTAAGTTAACTTGATGCAGATATTTAGTTAAAGAAGAAGATAAATTACATGGAAATACAACAGTTTCCATTGTACATAATTATTGAACATATTATAATGAATATATAATTATATATTGAAATATTTAAATAGATATGAAAATGCTAGGCAACGATATTATTCCAACCTGATAAACGCGTATCTTATTTAATTTTAAAGGTAAACTTGCCAAATTATGTCTTATTATGAAAATAAATAGTATTTAATGTGTTTAAATGTTATGAATTTTCAAACAATTAATATAAAATATAATTCACAAATTTATTCTAATTATTTCTATTCATAAAAATATTGTAATAGTACAACAATATACTGCTTCTGTGCTATACATTGTAAAAATTAATAGCGGCATTCATAATGTTGCTTATGTTAACAGCCTGAACAAGACTTTTTTTGTTAGTGCAATATCTAGATCAATATAAAAACAAATCTATTAAGAAGCATTGCTGTTCACGCATGATCCACCCTGTACCTACACCATTCTTCGAGATATTAGAGAAAGCGTAATCTTTCTTCTAGACTATGTATTTCAAGATTTTTTTTTCAAATAATTACAAATCATGCATTAAACAATTAGTATTGTATTACGTTAAAACAGTTTTTTTTTTCTTATGTTTAGAGTATAAACTTTTAAACAGAACATTTTGAGAATATTGCAATATACATTAATTTTATTTTCAATAAAATTTTATCTCACCTACTAATGATACCTTAGTCGATAGTGAATTAATAATTTCTGTACTATTTTAGAATTAACATAAATCTTTAAACTTTATTGTTTATATATATTATGAAAACCAAATAAGAATAAAATAATCCAAAACGTTAGAGATAGTAGCACATAAATATCTAAAATTATATATTTAATTTTAGATATTTAATTACCTTAGAAAACGTTAAAGCGAATTTTAAAGATTCTAGAAAAAAAGCTCATTAAACTAATACATGTTTCAAATGTTTTACAATAACCCTCATACAATAGTAAAGAAAACTAATAAAATTATTTTATTGTGTTAATGCAACTCATTAAAATTGACACTACATTTAAGAAAAATACACAAATTTCATCTGAACATATTAAGTCTGTTATCTATTTTTGATTTTAAGCCAAAGAAACACGTAAAATCCGATAATGTCCAACCAGAATCTCATAAAATTAATATTATTTTTGGTTAATGTATAATATATTTTTTATATATTTTATATATTATAATATATACAAAGAAAGAGATTCCCACAAAAACTGAACTAAAAAACAAGGAATCTAGGCCATTTGGAAAGTATGTTACAAAACTAATAACATATAAAAATATTTATTTACCGCCTTTATACAATTTCGTTTAGCAGTGCTAAAAATTCTACAGCAAATACTTCAAGAATAATTATATGTGTTTCATGAAAAAATTTTAATGATTTTAAACAAAATATTTAAATATACAATTTTTACATATAAATTATATACTTAAATTAAAATTAATGTTTATAAGAAAAACGTCCTTAAACATGAAATCAAAAATTATATATTCAAATCTTGACTTGCATATTAGCCACCTTTCAACAATTATCAACGTACCTCACTCAGAATCCAATATTTTTGCATACGAAACAAATACTAATCATCAGTAACTACAAACAAGGCTGAAGAAAAGCGTGATGGAATATTGTCACCTACTAAGCTCGTTTCAGATGATAATAAAATATATAATGACTGGTTGCGTCTATTACATGATTATTAATGCATCATATCAATTTCTATCTTCTTTTAAACTATAAACCTCTATTAAACAATACTATTTAAACGGAAGTATTGTATTTACTATTACAAATCATCTTAAGATCATTTGCTAAAAAGGAAAAATTAAATATCACATCACTTATTATATAACATACTTTTATTTTAAATATATTTATATTGTAAGGTGCTATGTTGGTTTTGTCCTTTGTTGTCTTCCAAATTATAATAGACGCATGCCAAATTTAAGACAGCGTCCTAAATTGGTAGGCCCACTTTAAGTTGGTGTATGGAGGTTGAGGTATAAGAGTTTGGGTTGGAGTTGAGTACTAACTAGTTGCACTATGTGTGCAATATATAAATAGATGACATTGCTTAACAAAGTAATAATATCCTCAGACGCTTAAAGCCTGCACACAAAAATTACAATTTATTGATCAAAATGTGTACGACGTACACGACTTAAGAAAATACCCAAAATATCTACTACACAGTTGTACTTAGATATAGAATAATATATTTCCGTAGAACGGCTAATCAACAAGACGTTTGTTAAAAATATTTTTACAGTCAATCAATTGACGATCCACCTGATTGAGTGCGTGATTCGGACTTTGGCTATAGCTATACACGAATTCTTTGAAACTCCTTTTAAACTTCTTATGCATTTTTATTATTATTATTTGTCACAAATACGTTAGATGAAGTGTTTACTACTCAAATCCTATGCACAACCAACATCATGCATTATATTTTGTCTGAAATTAATCGCTCTGTATTTAATTTACTTCTTATTTAAAACACAAGATGCTCGGGCACATTTTTAATCGAATTGTTAATTTATACAATCCAAGAAATAATTATTTAAAGTACAACTTTGAATACAAAATTATTTATATGTAATGGGCAAACAATTCATAATGAAATAAAACTCAAAACGTCTTAACCTTCGAAGTAAACTTTGAAAACAATTTATTCGCATACTCTGATAACAAACGATTTATCAGCTCACTTTGACTTGTACATAAAGAGAATAACAAATGAACATCCAGAAGAAACCAGTCTTGTTCTTGACACCTCTATTCAAGGTTATAAAGTAGACATTTAACTCATCTAATCAAGTTGTCGCTAAAACACTGAATCAATGAAGAAAACGTTTAAAAATAATTTTATTTGTCACTAGTACATATCACCGGCTTCTCTTGCAATATGACATTATTGACTCGTAAAATATGTTGTAAGTTTGTAAATTATTATTATTGTCACATCAGTATCATACCTTATCTGTAGTTTTATTTCATATTATAGCTATTATCAATCAATCAATTTGTTTCTTTCTGTGATTTCTATTCATTATTGATTCTCCCATAAAACATATTTCATCTGGTCAAATGAAAGAAACAGGTTGAAGAACCATTGGTCGATGGTCTTGTATATCTATAATTGTATGCACGATTGTATAGGTATGTACAAAATATATTATTATTATTATTATTGAAAGAAACATTATGCAGAGATCATATTGTCTGTTCTTTTATTTAAGTACTGCAATCATTGGCTCTCACAAGGTGTAGAAATAAATATCTTCAACATCCTATAGTAATGATTTTTAAAATCTAGATCTAAATGTTATACATTCAGAATCATAGATTTTCATTCCTAAATCAATTTTTTGCACTTTAATTTCACTTTTTTAAAACTGAAAATTCAAGAGTATAAAATTTCATGTTTGAATTATCTTTGATTAAGGTTGTACATTGATTGCGTATCTGTAATATATTCTTATATTTTCTATAATTATAATTAATAACATATTCTAAATAGATAAAAATTGATTTTGAATAAATTTTAACTTTAAGCTTATGAACGTTAAAATAGTGTTTTGGCAATATTGCGCTTTAGTTTAAACTCGAAAGTTTAAACTCGAATATGACCATCTGCAATAAAAAAAAGTAAGTTTAGAATTACAGTTTTTATAATATGCCCATTATAGAAAATGTGCATAAAATACATATATAATATAATATTTCTCACAATATATAAGATAAAACACCACTGCTTCATTAGTTCAATACGATTAATTACCTTCTAAACACATTGATATATTCAATTCTATGTGTTAAATTAATTGTTTAACAATAACTATGCACTTACTGCTAAATTATCTGATATATTTCAATTACTTAAAACAAATGATAAAAATTTTCCTTCAACAACCACGTCCCTATGTTTAATCTCATAATAAATAGTTTTCTACTCACTGTTCGACTGCTTACAGAGAAAAAATAAATTGCACGAGACGAGTTGTTGTTACTTTAGAAACTTTTAAGAAATGGTAAAAATAAGACAAATGAAATTTTCAGGTTGAATTCGGTTCATCGAAACATATTATCAATGTATTAAATTTTATTTTTCAAAAACAGTCACTTTGCAGTAGAATATAAAAAATAAAATTCTCAAAAAATCAGTTACAACAACACCGCATTGACATGATTTATGGAAAATATCTATTATGATCATATAGGAAATTAGAAACTTACAACCAACGAGAAATCTTATTATTTCTTGTAGTCGAATAATAAACATTTATTCGTTTGGCTGCTGTAATAGAATTTTAAGAAAACAAATTAAATGTTTAATTTTATCTTATTTTTTAGATGAAAACAAACGTCATAAAACAATATTACACCTTTTTAATAAGAGTTAATTAGTTTGATTCCTGCAGCGGTTATAAATAACTTATTTCAACTCTTATTTTAGCCCGCAATCATATGATGTTTAAAAAATGCGAAAATAGTTATTTCATTTTCATTTTCCTATAGCTGCATGACAAATCTTCTAACTTTAATATTCTTGTGTTTGGTCAAATCCAAACTTAAAATTTTATATTCAACAAACTTAACGTTTCGCTCCGTAGATCAGTCAGAAATCCTGCTGAGGGTATATTCAATATAATATATACTTCTTCAGATTTGAGTTCCAATAACTGATAATAAACATGACAGTTGATGCGGTATAATGGAATGAAGGTCAAGTCATCATCCGGCATGATTGGAGTACTCTCCAAAACTAACAAATAACAAATTGAAAATAAGTGTGTTTTATTGATTTAAGCAAACTAAAATTTAGAGTATTGTTGAGTGTGTTCACAAAGTGTTTTATATTCATTATGTTGATGAAACTTAACTACAACACATACTTAGTATTAATTGGTGATTAATTAATTTTCGGCTTTTTTAGCCTTCTTTAGTATTGCTATAATAGAATTAATCACATTATTTTACTTCGACAAGAAAAACAACCGAATCCTCCTACCCAACGTATACAATCAAAAAAATTACAATATAAACTTATACTGAAGATGATAACAAACCGAAAACATTTTATAGATAATTACTTAATAAGAGTTATAGTTATGTTCTATTTACATAACAAACAAGAATTAATATTACGAATAAAGAAAATAGAATAGATATGCTTTTGGCCAGGATCAAAGCGAAAAAAGTCAAAAGTACATTTAGAAATTAAAATCATTATTAAAACAAAGACCTAATATTTTGTAGCAAAGTTATATTATAAAAATAAACAATAAAAGCAATTAAAATTATGTTTCAGATTCGAGGTCGGCAACTTTTTTCGGACACCGGGCCATTTTCAAAAAAAAAAATATATATATAAATATATATACGCGGGCCACACATTGAATTTTGTTTGGTTTTGGTTGTTTTGTTTTTTGTTTTTTTTTTGTGTCCTCTTCTGTAGCATTGCTAAGATAAATGATTGACAAGTTATAAAACTAATACGCCCGACACATGAAAATAATATTTTTCAATAACATAAATTAAACTTAACAATAAATTATTTCAATGTTGATTAATAGAACAAGAGACCCTTGTGTGCTCCAAAGAGCAACGTGAGAAATAAATCGGCACAACAGATAAGAAAAAACAAAGAAATAATTATAATTTATAATATAAATAATAATAATTTGTCAACAGTAACGACAGGCTAACGTTACAAGTTTGTTGTTTTTTTTTTCTCTAAATTATATTGGTACTTTCGCGAGCCGTACAAAAGGTGGTTGGGGACCGTGTACGCGTGCTGTAAGTTGCCGACCCCGGTTCCAGACCATTACGACTAACAGGTTTGTTGGACTGAGAATATGAATGTGACTTAAAGTGCGAAAAGTCCTGAGTTCAAATCTAAGACATGTCTTTCTTTCCTGCTCCATTTTTAATAACATTATGCTAAGCTGCCTAACCTAACGAGTCTATCCAAAATAAAACCGTATTATTTCAAATTTTGTTACACTCGTTAAATTGGGATGTTTTACAGAATGTTTCCAAGCAACTTTAAATATAATATTATTTTTAGTAAGCATTGAAAACTTTATATCACTGATAAGATTTACAAGAAATTCATAATCTGTGTTTACTCATCGGCGCATTGGTATTAAATGTGAGGGTTTACAATACTCATTACAAAAATCAACAAACTAATCATAACGTCTCAACAATGCATTACGCGTAATTTAATCAGCACTAAAACAAACAGTGCCTCCTCAACGTGAATACCCGTAAGTTGATGGTATTCGCTTAGAAAAAAATAGCCTAATCTAATCAAGAAAATTCACGTACTACATTTGCAACAAGCTGTTTTTAAATAATTCTAGTCATCGGTAAACCTTGTAAATAGTGTAACTTGAAATAAAACAATGTGGTTAACAACGCACCTTATGATACTGGCATGGATACTGCATCAAACATCCTGCGCCATTTGTGACAAGGATATTGATGACTGTCTAACTGAAGATCATCAAAACATAACAATACTTATGTATCAGAGTAGAAGAGACAATATTGTTATTGTCATCAATAACTACACATCTATATTCAAGAGAAGAGATAGACCTGAGTCTTTAAAATACCTTAAAGTGGAAGGAAATTTAACATATATCTCTGGTATCATGTTCAATAATTTACCAAACATTGAATATATTGACCTATCAGACAATCTTATTAAAAATTTTGAAGTGAATGTGTTTATTAATAAGAATTTACAACATTTACTGCATGTCCAAATGTACAACAATCCATTGGATGCAATTGGAGAGGCTAATTTTCAATTGGTGAAGGAGATCTTGGCAGAGAGGATGCCACGGGCTGGACACATTTGCATCATTTCATTGTCGGTTGGATCGTTGGGATTTATAGCTATTGTTATGACATTAGGTCTTGTAGTAATAAGAATGCAACGAGAAAGAAAGAAGAGAATGAAGAAGAGTGCGACACTTTGCCAAGGGTACATGATAATCGAAACATTAAGTCCTAGAGTAGTGGAGGCAATTAAGTATACTAATGGGACGATGAACAATGAGTTGGAACAATTTCTTGAATCTTGAATTATAAATAATCTTAAAAAACAAAATGATATTATAACGAACACTATAGTAATTACGATATCTAACATTTTGAGAGTGCTGTTGATTCTGAGAAGTAAAATAACATGATAATGAATAAAATTCTAAATTAAATGCTTGAGTTGCTAAATTTAAAGAATAAAATTTTAATCTTTGAACAAAATACTTATAGAAATCTGCGACAGAATAATTTACTTCACAGTTTGAACATTAGATGACGCTAATCATTGCTTTTTGTATTTTTAATTTAAAACCAGTTGAAATGTATTTTCTTTGATTATGTCAGTGGGCGAGAGAGTGCGCGGCTAAGAAAAAGAAAGTGACAAGTTGTCATGTGCGAAAAATGAGTAGAAGAAGAAGAGTTGAACGTTTGAGTAAGGTCGTAGTGTTAGTTTGAAAGGGTTTTGATATTTAGGGTTGTTAAAAGAATAGTTTTGTAATGTTGTAATGTGGATTAAGAGAAAGAATAAAGTATGTGTTTAAAGAAATTAATAAAAGTAATGTGGGCGAGAGAGAGCGCGGGTAACAACAAAAAGTGACGAGTTGTCATTTGGGAGAGATAAGCGCATGATCGTCGAACGCACGTTTGGCGGGGAAACAGCGTTGGTTTGAGAGTAAAGTTTGAGGTAGAGTCAAAAAGTGGATAGTTTTGTAATGTTGTAATGTAGATTGAGAAACATTGCGAGTGGTTTAAAAAAAGTTTCAACAATAAATATATCGATTATTATATAAATAAAAAAAATTTCTATGATTTTATTTCAAGAGTTGTTCAATTACAATTATTTTATTATAGTCTTGCATGAAACCAATACAACTATAATTAAAAGTTAAAATTTGAGAATCACTTATCGAGTAACCTAAATCAATTCTTTAATCACTACCGAATTTTCATAACATTTTTATTAGTAAACTGACCATAAAATATTTACACGTCTAAACCTTAGAATAACGAACACGCACATTATGCACATGTCGTAATTAACAATGTAATTGCAAAGTATTCATCAGTTTATTTGCACTGCAAATGTTGGGTCAATGTTGGATTTTGCAAGAACTTAATCTACACCACTGCCGTCGCCTCTTCATCAACCACGCTCCGCCGATAGTATCTGTAATCGCGCGTGTGCAAAAGGCGTCCCACGTATAAACCCACCATCCCACCGATAGCCACGGCCACTAAAATTATAACCAGCGCGACGACAACAAGAACAGTCCACGCATCCACAAACCACTCCTCATCCACCGGCGCTTGCTCTTCGGTCAGAGTTACGGGGATGTAAGTGGTGTTCTTGGGAGTCCGTGTCAAACTTAGATTTTTCATCGGCGTCGACCCAAAGCTATTCTCATCAATATCGCACTTCTCTTTGTAAAGAAAGTCACGCGTGCGATTAAACAGGTTCACGTGGAGATTGTGCTTGTTATTGCATTTCTCATCAATGCTGATTCTGGGCTGGTTCTCCAGTGCCCATTTATAAAGCTCTACTGTACTACAGTTACAAGCCCAGTAGTTGAATGTGATACTAAGATGAATTTCTGGATGTTGGGCGAATACCTCCGGCTGGAGATACACGAGGTTATTGACTTGAAGATTTAGATGTTTCAAATTTGGTAGGTATTGGATGTGCTTCAGTGTAAACGTGGTGAGCTTACAGAAAGACAAGTCGAGGTGTTCCAGGGAATTGGATATCAATCTCGGCGTACTGATCGGGAAAAAGTTTCCCTGCAAGACAAGCGTGTGCAAGCGTCGATTGTTCACAAAGAGTGTGTCCGGGATTAGATCCAAGTAGTTATTAGACAAATCCACATACTGCAAGTTGACGAGGCTGTCAAAGGCCAGCTCGTTGATGAGATAGATGCTATTGGTGTTGAAGTAGAGGAACTGCAGCTGCTCGATACCAGTCCACGGCAGTTTCCCTTCTAGCTCCTCGATGCGATTGTTGGAGAGGTCCACGATATTGGCGCCCTGCACGTTGCGCAGATCCGGCAGGACGTCGAGATCCGCGCCGGAGCAGTCGATTTCGATACCGGTACACCGGCATCCGGGCACGCAGTACAGCGACTCACCCAGGACACCCGAACCGTGCACAGCCAGCAACGTCACGAGTATGATGCTCACAGTCAAACGTTTTAGTTTGCTCTCCATGTTATCATTATCGATGTCTATCAATTACCTAAAAGCAATCAAATATTCAAATTTTGCCCATATGATTTGATTGAATCTAGAAACTAATTAAAACCAATGAAGAGGACCCGATCATTCTCTTGAGCTAGTTGTATTAATATTGAGCTTAACTTAAACAATTGGGTACTTACCCGGAAAAGTAGGTTTCTGATCCAGGTTGCATATAGCACCTGGTGATCGCAAGGTTCACCACTTCAACGCCGTTTTGCAACGTTAGATCATTAATATGAAAGCCATTAGAATGCTGCTCAATGGAAGCGCTTAACGTATAGTCTGTCACTAACTTCGAATACTGAGCCGATAATAACTTATCTAAAATTTTATTTACTTTCAAGATTACGATTACTTTACCTGTGATCGACGGCGCATGGAGGTGAGATGTAATCATATTCGTTTTCCGCTCAAAGCCGTTGATCAGCTACTAAGTCCAAATAGACAGCTCGTCTTTGACTTTTTCACATACATATTCAAATGTAGGTGATGCGTGTAGGTGTGTAATTGATCCATAGGTATGGTCAGCGATTATCTCCGGAATAAATCTTTGTTGATGAATATCAAACGCAAACTGATTTACCGGAGTGGTGCGAAATTATTTACTTATAAAATAATAAGTAAATTATTCAATCTGACTGAATTAAGTTAGTGTTGTTTAATAATCATTTTAAATTACATTTATATCCACATAACAAAATAAATTATCTAGAGTGGTAATAACTAGTTTCAACTTGATTTGGAATGAAAATTTAAACAGCAAAAAATAAGTCATTGCAAATTATTTATTTGATTAACAAAATACGCGAAGTTTTAGCTCGCACTTAGAGAAGAAATTAATTATTTGCAAATTATTTGTTTCCTTTACGAGATAGCTGATAATTACAATAATTTAATAATCAATAAGCAATTCCATTATTAGTGTAATCCTATTTTATCGAAAATAGAACTCTAGTAATAGGTTTGTCGCAATAAACTGTTGTTATCAGTCTGAGCACAATGTTCTAGCATTGATCTAAAAATGGGCCAGCGAAACGTTTATCTTGTTTTCATAATATTGTTTCTGCAGATGTAAAAATGCTGCATTAAAGTGAGCGCTTGTAGAGCGTCAATATTTACCTGATCGGAGTAATTCGTAAACGCGGAGGTAAACTTATTGAAGGTGATCTGTAAATGCTAACTGGAATTGAAATAGAATTGATTGGTGTTGGGTGTGTTAATTATGCTAAGATTCATTTCAGTTCTAAGTGATAGATACATACTGAAGCAAGTGAGAAATAAAACAAGTTAATAACATGTAAAATATAAGGTGTTAGAAATAAAGCAGAAAAACGAAA
Organism: Diploeciton nevermanni; assembly: GCA_027575565.1. Classification (NCBI taxonomy): domain Eukaryota; kingdom Metazoa; phylum Arthropoda; class Insecta; order Coleoptera; family Staphylinidae; genus Diploeciton; species Diploeciton nevermanni. Next base: position 29,080 of record JAODIE010020800.1, read on the forward strand.
TCAATCTAACACTTTTCTTTGAAATTATCTCTAATTTTATTGATGAATGCCAAATAATTACTTGACTATAATAAATATTTTCAACTAATAATTTAGTTGTATAAAATATTATTTCATTCAAAAATTCAGTTAGAATTGATAACGTAAAAATAGAATATACATTAGGATTCTATCCAGTAAGTTTTGAATAATTTCTAATATAAAATGGTTTCTCGATTTGTATTGATACAATTGTTTGCTTTGGCATTACTGACCTCAATTGCTTTTTCATTTAAAACGTTTTTTATCGCTAAATATAGTTGCTATAATGTAGTATGTAGATTATGAAAGAATGCAACAAAATCTATGTAATGTTTCCAATTGCGTATTTGCAAAGTAACCTAAAGAATATTTCATTTTTTACCTATACAGGAATCATAATGACGCAATAATATTAAAGCTATTATAAGTAAAAGACATGAAGCTATCTAAATTGCTTCTAAATTGATATTATTCAATACCTAGACTTAATGCTCTCCTTGAGTCTGTCCGATGTCCGAGACTAGTGAATGCATTGCAGCAAAAGCAGCAAAAATGAAAGCGGCGACGACGGCCCCACCTGAGACAAGCTGAGCACGCAAAATGCAAACTGAAACCGAGTGTGAACTCGCATTGCTTACTTCAACTTGGCCCATTCGACGAGGCAAGCATGCGGCTAAAAAGTAGTGGGATTCGGTAGTTCTCCGGATTTTTAGTATAATGCACTTTAAAAAAGTCAAATTCGGTCGTAGTTCATTTTGAGGTGGCTATCCAGTTGGCACACTCGTCGAGCGAGCGCAAAGAGGTGATCATGTTGGGTGCCAGTGTCAACAACCAAATTGACTAAAACAAACATCCTGATCTATAGCAACAAGTGTTTGTGCAAACTTACTGACTTGGTATAAATACAATTGGACTAAACTTGTCAAGTAAGAGAGAGAATGGAGAATTTAGGAGACAGTGACGAGTTTAAAGATGTGGTGTCAGAGGAGATAGTAAGGAAGTTCGGTTTGCCTAAGATGAAGTACCATGAAAATGATACCTATTGCCCTAAGGATATTCCATCAATTGCAGAATATTTGTCAGGTATGTTACAAAAAATTAAAATTGCATCATACCAATATAAATCCTATATTGGTTGCTTCCATTAAATCTAATTTTATTATGCACAAATATAGCACAAAGTAGTGCATCGTGGTTTCCTTCTTTGTGCAATACTTATACCATGCGTTAAGTTTAAACTTTCACTTTCCGCACGCGGAGAGTAGCAGAAAGAGACGAATCGCATGAGTATTCTGGCGCGTAAAAAATGTGATTTTCACTTTCATGTCGAAACGCGCTAGATGTGTTCTTGGGGCAGAACGAACTTTTTTACGTAGTGTATGTTACAATGTTCAAACTGTTGGCAATTTACTTTGTTACACATCCTTGCAAGTGAAATTAATAGGATTGAGTCAAAGCAAGCATAAAGAAAAGAGAGAAGTGAAGATACGCGTATTACAACCGATTAGCTATTTTTTAAGGGTATGATGTTTACGTATTTGACAAACAACACTGCTTAAATAATGCAAAGCGGGTAGTTAGTAATAAGTTAATGTTTAAGCAAGATAATGTGATTACTATATAATATATAATAGTCTAATACTTACTAATTACTAATACATAATCATACACATTCAACTAATACTTAGGATTAACACTATTCTTCAACAACAATACATAATTTGCATTGTTATAAGTTAGGTTTTAGTTTTTTTGTAGAGAAAAAAAAAATAGTGGTGTCTCGGGCAAATCAACAAAATCCACGAGGAAACTGTAAAAGTTAAGCATAAATCTGAATTTCCTACTAACAACAACACATAGTTTTAAATTAAATTATATTTTTAGCATTTAAAAGAATAAAAGAATATCTATGTATAATATATTTTTAACAAGAAAGATAAAGAATGGGTTTTTTGTTAGTGTTGGAAATTTATTTTGATTTATTTATTTGTAAACTAAGGTGTCAGTTTATTGCCTTCTTCGGTTTGATTGAAACTGAGATAGAAGAAGTAAACAATGGAAAATAATATTACAGTTAGTTTTAATAGTTTTGCCATTATTTAGTTTTTACCTTAATTTGCAATTTATACATATATTTATTGTAAAATTTACCGAAAATTGCAACTTGAAATGTCAAATTTTAATTGTCCATGACTTAAATGTATGATTATTACATATGTTGTTTGCCATTCAAACAATCGTAATCGTTATTTTGTTTGCATTTATAACATTAGCATTAATGTTAAAACAAATAATTAACAGCTTCTAAATAATATTCATCATCAATCATGATGACTTACAAAACAACCATCATAATTGAACGAACACAATTTGTTCTTTATTAATCCACCCGAGCCTAAATTTCATTAATTAATTAACTTTAATTTCACAAAATATTTCTTCAATTTCTCAACAAATTAGCACAACATTTCTTGTTCTCATTTGAACGTGTGTAAAAGTTGTATTCAGTTAGCAAGCAGTAATTGGCAATGACTGCGAAACAAATTGTGTGAAGCAATCACACCGTTCAACTATCATGAAAACGTGTTGAGTAGGTGAACCAAGCTGTTGGAAATTTCGTCACTTGCCAGTTTGACGCTGGATTTGGAATTGCCGAATGGCGAAAGAACTTGCTCGTATGTGCTACCCACGGCTTGACTTTAATCTAGACGATCGAGACTTTGAAGAAGTTGCGATAATACCGCCATTGCAAGCTATAAGTTTCTATGTGGTTCAATTTCAGCACTCCTAGGTCAAGGTGTGCATGCATCAGACCTGATTTAAAAATTGATCTTAGAGTATGTGTTTTAAAATACAAAATAGCTTGCTTTTAAAAAATAGCAAATCTGAAGAACAAATTGATGAAGCAAAAAAATACTTGAAAAGATGAATATTAATTGCATAGATTTTAATTTTGGTTAGAATTTTATTGTTCAATTGTGTTAGGCCTAAACTATAGATTATTTATTCATTTTAGCAAGAAGTTTATAAAGCAGATGACTAATTTTAGCTTCCCGCAGTTCTAATATGTTTGTTGTTAGATCATAAATTAGATCACTTTAATTTTTATTCCCACACTTTCATTCCCAGGCCGCCAACAATTCACTTGTGCCTAATGTTACCTGATTGCCAACAACCACCACTTCATTCTTTCAATAGTATTAGGAAGTTTTGTAAAGCGGGCGTTTTATTCCCTTATCATAACGGCGACGAATACCTGCGAAAGACGCAGTTGATGAACAAGATTATCAATCGCAAGAAGAAGAATTCAATTATGTTGAATGAAAATTAGAAAATTAGAAAAACCAATATATCAAAATCACAGGTCATTATGTTGCATTGGTTTTCTATTCAAAACCATCCTATTCTAAGTGGAGTCTTAATTTGTATATTTTAGTGTCATAAATAAGACTGATTTTACCACCCGCCACTTGTCTTCTCTCTGTAAGCATGAATTTTAGAAAATTCGTATTTTCGTGAAAAGACGTCTCTGAGATACCAAAATTTTGATTTTGTGTTTTGTCATGTTCAACATTAGTTGTAAACAATGTAAATTAATGAACAGTGGCAGTAATCACGCAAAAAAATATATGGTTATTGCACGTGTGACAACCATTCAACTAAATAAGTTTGTATTTCGTTCAGTTTGGTAACACACACTTCTTTATTACTTACATCTTCCTTCTTCATACTGAAGAAGACTGTTGTAAATAATGGTGGTATTGGTAAATGATACTAGCACGAATTTATTATTATTATTACCGATTGCAATCGGTAAGATCCTAGAGCGCCTGGGCGTTACCGTTTGCACTTTGTTTCATAGAAGCGATCTAGTGTGCCAAGCATAGGTAACGTCCAGACCGAGGAAAATATTAATTAATGTGTGTTAAAACCTGCACCGGGCAGTCTGTCACAAGCAACAATCTTATCACAAGCCTCTATCAGCATCAGCGAATAAATCATTAGTAGCGAGTTTCTTTAATCACCCTCAAAAATCCTCTTAATTGAGGCGGCCTTGCGCAGGCCGAAGTTATTTCGGATAATCTCGTCACGTCTCCCGCGCAACAATTATATTGTATTATTTTAATAGTTTTTGTCTCGCTGCCGGTAGCAGTGCGGTGCATATTCTGGGAACGCGGTTTCAAATCCTGCTGAGAGTATATTCAATATAATATATACTCTCCAGTAACTGCTAATAATCCTGGTAGTTGCACTATGCACTATAGTAGAATGGGGGTACACCCCAAAAAAATTTAAAAAATTATAATTATACGAGCTTATTATTGTATTAATTAGTTTTAGTTATATTAAGGCGCTGCTCTTCAAAATATAATGGTACTCAAAAATGTATCAGGTTACTTGTGCCATGTTCAGTTTATCTATTGGCTTCCGTTTGGCGCGCATTTGCTAGCAGAAAACTCTTAGTCCCAGTTATTTACTATATTCGATTGAGTTACGATGTGTTACAATAAAGTAGCAAGTAAAATCCAAAACCATCTATATCATCGATATTCAAGTCCGGCTCATCATTGTATTGCAATGTCCTAGGCTGGTGCCTTTGAAATTGACGCACTCCCAGTTCTAAGCGGGAGAGCTTTAGTACGGTTTGGCTTAGCCGAGCTGCCCACTGACGCCGTCCGTTTCCACTTCGGAGAGCACGAGCAGCCAGCAAGTTCACTGCTGTTTAAACTGCGAGTTGGACCCGATCCTGTCTAATTAATAGCGCTTGATCCAGTACGGCCCAGCCGTTAATATAACTCCGGTAAGGTTAGAGATGTTATACTCAGTATAACCTAACAAAAACATTAATTAAATTTAGTGCTTGGCCTCTGGAATAATTGCAAATGACAATAAAATAAATTTGCCGTTTCTTGAAAAAGACCACCCCGCAAAAATGTTTTATTCTAATACAAGTAATTTACTCTTGATTTCTACAAAATACAACAAAAAAAAGTTCAAAAAAATTAAATTATTTATTGCTGATGTGCTCCTTATGGCATATTGTTTGTTTATTTTAATAAAAAACTTCTACATTTACATAATGAAACCTATACTACATCCACAAGTCATTGTGTACAGTTATTTGGAATGAAATTAAAGTATTATTAATTTATAATATATAGTATTATCATCATCTCTCATCAGCCTCTGTGGCGCAATCAGCTGCGCCTTCGACTGTTAACCGAGAGGGCGGTGGTATGATTCCAGCCGAGGGCAGTAACGCCTCTACACATACACTTACCTAAAATATTCATACCAATTCTTCATATGTGTTAGATGTGATTCAGCAAGGTAGACCACTAGCGTTGCCATGAGTAAGGAGAACTACCTACCACTATGAATGTGATTAGATGGCTATGGGTGTGTTGTTGTACCTACGAAAGTGTAGTCATAACTACCGGTGCTCGGAGGCGGCAGGGTGGTTTAGACGAGCTATTGGAGCTCATTGGTGGCAAGCATTACCAGAATCTAACATATGTATGTTGCATTTTAATGGATCTGGAAGTTTAGCAGTAAAATTAGTTATCCAATTAATTGAAACTAGTTGTTTATTATTATCAGTCGTAATATCCTCTTTTGAATTGATTGAACAGTGTTATAATTTTTCATGATTCAATTGTGCTATACTTAATTAACTAATTTATCAGTCTGATCTACTTACCAATCGTATTCAAATAACTAAACGCTAGGAGATCTAAAATTCACAGTAGACTGACTCACTTATTGGATATTATCGATGTGTGTATGACATTGGTAAATTATAATGATTATAATTATATAAACATCAATTGAATCAACATGATTTCCTGTGTTTGATGATTTAATACTTCAACTTTATGATTGAAAGCGTAATGAATATGTAATCAAAGCTAAATAATCTAATAAAAAATTGAATTTGACTTCACTTTTATGTAGGCATTTTGCAAGTTAAAGTTTAGTGATATTGCAAAATCTTCATTAACATTTCAATATTCAACTGCAGATTGCAGCAATTCTGCTTTGTCGATGTTGTAATTGACCTAGTAACTATATAATAGTATATTTGATTAAACAGCACTAGATTAGTCAGTGACTTAAGATAACTTAGGAAGCACTCCTATTAAATGAATTGCTTGATGATCTATGACTGACAATCTTCTTAAGTTGCCAATATGCTAAAATTACACTGTGCAACACAAAAAAAAACATATACAATTTCTTCATATTGCACATCAAATTATTTGAGTTGATCATTTATTGATAACTTTTAACCTGACTCTAGTTTTAATTTTTTTATTTAAAAATAGTAACACGTGTCATAGAATTTCGAGGTCAAAACATGCGGGGGGAGTTAAGTTATAGAATTTTTCTATTATCGATATATATTTTATTTTATTAACATACGAACAGAGCTTATTACATAGAGTGGAAGAAGTCATTCTATTGTAGGAAACAGAGTTGAACTAACACATTTAGCACTTTCAAAGCTCGCGTGGTGATATTGTTGGAGGTGATTGGAGTAAATTGATTTAATTTTGCAACAACACTTTTGCAATTTATGAATAGAAGGTAAGTCCTATACTTGGACATTTTTTATATACATCATAACAGTAGCATCATTATGTTAGCCTGTAGTCCACCTAAATACTTTGCCAGAATTTCTTTCTGCCACTATACCATTGCATTTCTATAGTCTAATTTGTTGCGTTTGGTTACAATTGAAAATTCTGATTTGGTTGTGTTTGTAGTTATGCTCAGCCAAGCTATTTATTTTCTATTTCCAGAAAGTTGAAACAAATGTGTGAAATATGTTATACCTTTTTGCTATTTTGGTTTTTACTTACCTGGCAGAAATTTTAAGCGCTGACTAATAAACATTATTTAACTATAATTTGCATGAAACGTAAATACTTTTATAATTGACCTGCATACTTCTAGAGTATTTTAGTTTTAAATTCAGGGTTAGACCACTCTCAGAATTGTTCTGAAACATTTATTGCCATCTTTCATTGATGGAGAATTACATATAGGCATATTCTTGTCTAATGTGACCACTTATATTGACGACCAACAACCTGAATTTTCTTTCATGTTATTTAATATAATTTCTGCAGCTTATTGTTTTTTTTATATATATATATATAATTTCAATTTGTTTGTTCAAACATCCTTTGTTCTTTTTTATTATACCAAGCTAGATTATCTAGGTTAGTTTTGTTGCAAAAATGCGATAATTACAATCGCACATTTATTTATGAAACCTAACAGTGTTGTAATATAACAATCATTTTACACCGTACTGAAATCAGAAACTAGTTGCATGACTTAGCGCGACGAATGGGAAATACCTTTAAAATTTTTTTTACCTAATTGCAATTGAGATTACTCTATTGTTTGGATTAATTTTAATAGCCTACCGCCATCTGCTTGACAAAAGTCAGCAAGTTTTAGGTTATAACGATTTACTAAGAACTATTTGTAATTGTGTCACTTTATTTGTGCGCCTTTGAGAAGCAATTCTAAATCTGGGGTGAAAACATTAACGATGAATTAAAAATCAACGGAGGCAATGCATTTCATGCATTTGCTACACGTAACTGCGTTTTGACATTTATTATATAACTCCAATGCAATTTCGTTTCATGCTGATTAATATGTAGAATATGCTAGTTAGCTAGTTGTGCAATATATTTCAAAGATCTTGTAAATAAATTATATTTAGATGATTTGTATTAATTTAAACAATCTTGAACATGTTGACAATGAATATAAATATTTAACCAAAAACCACTAAACTTACTTCGGTTGCAAGACAGTATTATGAACATTTATAAACAATCATATATAAATCATGTAGTCCCTCATTAATCTTTTCCTTGATCTTACTAATCAATCCACTTTATTTTCAAATCCTTAACAAGCTACGTTGCTTATTGCTCGTCGCCACAGAATAATAATACCTTCAGTGTTAAATAGGATGCATTGTTTTTTCGACATGTTATTTTTACTATCTAATCTTAATCGATGTTCTTCAATGCTTTCTGTAATTTTCTTAACTAAAGCTCCGTGGCTTGTGTATTTGTGGTTAGTATTGTGGCTAGTGTAGCTAGTAATTTTTTATGTTATTTAATGTTTTAACATAAAATACGTTTGAAATGTGCATGCCCTACAAGTAACTCAATTGGTTTAAACACAGCCAAGTAGACGAATTGTTTTACTGGTTCGTACTGTACCGGTTCGTTAAATTCTAAAAACATAATTGGCATGTTACAGTATCATATACAATAATAGAAGCAACCGCCCCCGGGTGGGATCGAACCACCAGCCTTTCGGTTAACAGCCGAACGCGCTGCCGATTGCGCCACGGAGGCCGCCAAGCGCGGACGCGCTAGAAATTCTAAGCGTCTTGAATTATTGCATAAAAATTGTACGGAGGTCTCTGATTAGTAACAATAACCAGCTACTTTAGTTGCTGTGGTTGCATCCTATCGACATGATGAAACCATTAGAATTCCATTCTCTTTCTCTCAGAATTATTAATTAGATTTAATATAGCCTTTAAAATTATTCTAACTTATTTGCAATAATATATTGCATGATATTCTTAAGATTATTGACATTTATTAACTATGTACACTTTCTACTAGATTGCCATCATATCTGTCAATTGCAAATCGCCACTGAGTTTCTATAATCAGTTAGAATCAGTGACTCGTGAAATAAAAGCAAGCTGCTAGTTTTATGACCAATATCGACTAACCTCTGATCTTATTAGTATAATTTTATTTCAAGTCAACTTATTACGCTATCAGAAGTGAGAATGATTATGAGTATATTGAGATTCGTATTGCAGAAACGTTTAGCGTATAGATAACTCTGTACTGATTTTAATATAAATATTAAGCGCCTTTTTCTTTTTTAAATTCACTTAATACTTTTTATATATTAGTTGATTCTGTAGCGTGAACAATCTCTATATCCAAAAAAAAAAGATTAAATTCTGGTGTAACCGAAAATATTACTTGTTTCAGCAATAAATATCTATGGCATAACTCTACTGACCTTAGGAGCGTTTGCCGTCATCCTCGTGCTCGTCATCTTCATAGACACGCTGAAGTACATCATGAAACATTCCACGTCGAGAGTGAAAGCGCATTCGGCGTTTGTAATCGGAGTGTATCCGGTAAAATTCTCTCTATTGCCTAGACTACTACCGCTTATACTTACATCACATTTAAATCACTTCCACTCAAAAATGTGTGACGTTTCGCTTATTACTATGCAGTGTTATCCAATGGGTAATTTGGTCCAGTGATGTTTTTTGTGTGCCCAAATGGAGCTAGTGATTGGAACGATTGCGGAAATGTGCATAGTCTCATATAACATTATGCTATTTATGTCACTTGAAGTTGTTACATGATTTCTGCAAGTGAATTGTTGCGTACAGTCTGGATAGTGTCAATTAGCTCTTTCAACATGTATTATACTTAATCAGCAGTTAATTGTTAAATTACCTAATGTCGTTTGTCATGTCCGTATGACTACAAGCTGCTTAAGTTTAAAATTGTATTTTATAGAATGCTTATTTCTGTATGATTGCTTAGATCTGTAATAGTTGGAGCAAACTTGGCAAACTAGAAAAAGGTCTAGAACTATATAACTAGTGAAAGAAATTTTCTTTAAAATGTCTTCTCGCCTCCCACGCCAAAAACTATCCGACCACAATTCCAGGCTAACTTAAAAACTACTCTAAATTATTTATTGTGTTAGTTGGATTGCTTTCTACTGTAAATTCCTAGTTTGGGTGTATGTTGTTAATAATGGTTAGGATGTTGTTTTTGTTGAGTTGAGGGTCCTGAACATAATACAGAAAATAATTTTAATAACAAAATAGAAAACATAATCAGTGGCTCAGAAATAGCAATATAACTGAAATACAGAAAGACATTAGACATATTATTAATAACGTTACCGAAAAACTTATAAACAATCATAAAAAACAAAAACCACACTAAGGAACATACCTAGGTAATTAGGCTAAAAAACAAAATCAAAAACAATAACGCATCATTAACAATCGCAAAAAAAAAACCCAAAAACTTAGTGCTAATAAACAAAACCGATTACATCCACAAAACAGAAAATTTTATACTAAACAATAATTTCAAAGAAATTAAATTAGACCCTACTAATAAATATCCATAATCAATTAGAAATATAATAAAAAACAATCCAGAACAAACAATAATAAAGACCCAATTAATAAACCAAAACCCTCAAACACCAAACCTTAATGCCACCCAATTTTCATATAAACTATATCCCTACGCGTTCAATGATCAACTACACTTCTGCGCTGGCTTATTAAATAACAAAACACACGTTAAAAACCTTGAACCCAAGTATCGCACTTCAAAATAAATACAACATGAAGAATACATACGAACTAATACACAACTAGAAAACATTGCACTCACACCTCCTCAACAATACCAAATCCTTTCTTCGCAACTAGACAACACTTCTCCCAACTACAACTTTATTATTGTACATTTAATAACAAACCTTATACAATAAACGACGAATTAATCACAAGCTCCCCCTTTTCACGCATTGTATGTGAGATATTTTTTGCAACACCACGAAGAATCCATTATCAATTAATTAAGCAATAACATAACAAAAAATAATAACATATATTAGATACGTAGACGACATCTTTTGCATTTTGAAAGATAATTACCAACTCAACAATAAGAACATCCTAAACATAATTTACAACATACATCGAAACCCACAATAATTTGTTAGTAGGTGAAATTGGTTTTAAACCCGGCAATGCAATAAAATTCCGGCCAAAATAAAGTTAAGTTTAAAAGGTAATTAAAGGTAAAGTTGTAAAAATAGTTTGCCTAAAAATGAATTGCATAAAAACAGATTGGTTATGATATATAAAATGTTTTTCTTCTTAGTTGTTTGATTCCCATAGTTCCCCGTCATGGTTAGTTTAGATTTTAGTTTCTTAAACATTAGTTTCAAATCTATAAGTCACTCAGATTTTTGAAGAACAATTTTCTTTACGTTGAAAAATTTCAATTTGTTATAACTTAACGTTTCAATAACTTGTAATATTGTTCTTCTGCATCAGGTTGTTGCTTTAGCAACATATTGTGCCACTTTGGTACCAAGAGCGCACCTCCTCGCAGAAGCAGTGACTCAAGGCATTTTCATGGCCGGAATGTATCAACTCTTCTGCCTTTTCGTCGCGTACTGTGGTGGTGAAGCTGAGTTAATTCGAAGAGTGAAACCAGATGCACTCAACCCTAAAGTGGGACCTTGTTGTTGCTGGCCATGTTGTTGCCTACCACAATTTGACATAACCAAGTAAGTGGACTTACTTAAATCAGATGATCGAATAAAAATTAATTATTTATAGAAATCGCGTGCGGTATTTAAGACTTCTCGTCCTCCAATTGCCAGTAGTTCAGGGCCTAGTATATATGACACTTTTGGTGATGTGGGCTGAACGTGAGGTAACGATTTGAACGTTTTTTCTGGTATTCTCATTAATTTGCTATTATTGCAGAGCCTGTACAGAGTAAACTATATGTACTTTCAACCAATCATTATTATCTCGATACTGTTTGGTGTTTGGGGCATGTCAATGACCATTAACTTGTTGAAAGATGTCCTGAAGGACTTTTCAATGCCAGCCAAATTCATGGTGTTGCAGTTAGTGCTCCTCTTTGCAAAGATGCAGGGTCTGATTACTAAGATCATGGCGTGGTCTGGACTTCTTCCTTGTAAACCACCAATTTCGTCTGAAGTCTACGGAAATAGTGCGAATTATCTTAGTTATTCTACTTACATTCCTGCTTAATCAATGTTTTTATGCTTAGTAATTCACAATTCATTGATGTTGGTCGAAATGGTCCTGCTGGGATTCGTTGCGCGCAAATTATACAAAGTAGTCCTCCCAGACTTTGACACACCATGTTGCGTCATCACAACTATCGGCTCCATCATCAACAAGGATGGCTACAAACAGCAGATTTTGCCGTGTCCAGGAAATAACAACAATAGCATTAGCAACAATAATAATGCAGTGCTAGACAATACTGACGTTATCAACGGTAATGCGGTTGTGCCAACTGCGTCAGCGATTATCATTCAGCCATTACCATCAGGTGGAGAAATGCGCATTGATGTGGTCAGCGATAGCACGCGATGCTAGTAGCGAGTTAAAATATCTGATGTAAATTATTGCATTGTTGAAAGTTATATTGTTAGGGTGTGGATTAGGAATGATCACACAAGCAGCACATTTGTTCACGCATGGCTTAATTGCTCATTCATTTATTGTTTCTGTACATATACAGTTTGTGTTCTATTGTGAATGGGATATTCATTTATTTTTAATAAATATTATATATAAAACTGTATAGTTATTATTAACTAGAAGATAATTTATATTATATCAATTTCAGAAGAATTTCAGGATGCTTTAAAACAACAATATGAACCAATAAATACCTACAATCAAACTATACCCACACCGAACAAATAATGAAAACCACAGAAATGAAGGAACTCAGATGCATAGAGGGAAAAACAATTAGTGACAGAGCCCGAAGTAAAGATATCAGAGCAACATGCAAAATAACGGAATGGACAAAAAACAGAAGAATTGAGTGGGACTCGCACATAGAGAGAATAGATACTGACAGAGCAGAATTACGCGAGATAAATTAGCGAGAGGAAGAGGGTCACTAGGCAGACCAAGAATACAATAAAGTGATTGCTTAGAGAACTGATTGACGGTAAAAAATTGGCAAAATGCCTATCATAAAAGGAAGAAGAAGAACTTGATTTTAAATTTATGGAAATATTGATAGTAAAGTTCCATACACCCAGGCGCCATATACTACCGTGTTGATTTTTAAAAAAGTATTGAAATAAAAATGTCGTACTTTTTTTAATAGAATTTTAAATAATTATTGCAAATTTAATTTATTTATAAAACTAGGTTTTAATAATCATTGCGTAATTTAATTGAAATTAGCTTTTGAAAAGATTAATCGAAAAAAACTTATCCGCTCGAAATTGGTACAATTGGTTGAGTTGGTATCTCTGACTTCAGCTGCCAAAGCAACTAACCGTGTGTGCCGTGAGTGGTGTTGGTGATGCAAAGCAGGCAGCACAGCTGCTTGTGTTGTAATTTATAGTTTATGCTTGTGTCACATCGGCTAACTTCTTTATTTCTTGAATACAATGGATTTTGTTGGCAAAGGTGCGCCGCTTTTTCAAATAACTTAACCACTGTGTAGTGGTTTCAAATATCATTTCCGGGAATACTAAAAAAATTTCAGCACTGTTATATATACTTATTTACCTTTTGGGATACGAGAAAAGAAGTAAATGATATTATATTGCACTTGACTAATAGCGTTTCCACCAAAAAGTGTTTAATATTCCTTATGTAGATGAAGTTTAACTTTAACATTTACTTAATATTGATTTGTAGAACGCCAAAAATGTTTCAGAAGAAGTATCAGATACTGAAGAACGTAGCAGGCTAAAAACGTTTTATAAATCAATAATAAGTTGTAGTTAAGTTTTATCTGCATAAAGCATATAAATAGATAACATGTGTTCAAATTGATTGGTTTGCCACAATTATTTCTATATGCATACCAGCGTCACAAGGGAACACGTTTGAACATGTTGAACAAATTGCTTCAAAGCAACAGTTCAATGTTTCAAACTAATGAGAGAAGAAATACCAGACTGTATAAGCCGTACGTCACTTTGGAAGTGTTCAAATAGGTAAAATATTGAATTTTGTTAAGCGCATGTCAGGCGGGCATTGAGCCAATCCGGGCTAGTCGGTCAGTTCTCATTTGGCGCGCTTTAGTTGAAGCGTTGATTCACTGCCAGAAATCTAAATTTTGCAGATACAACATGCGTAACGTAGAAATTAAAGCCAAAATACTCAACCTGAAAAGTCTGAAAGACAAAATCAGTAAGCTGTGCACCGAAGAACCCATAATTATTCCGCAGCATGATATTTTCTACCAAGTTCCAGGCGGCAGACTTAAACTTCGCCACTTTCAGGTTAGTTAACGGTCGAAATTTTATCTATAGCATTTGATTTACTTTGTTATTCTGATAGGGCGGTGATGCCGAATTAATCTACTATGATCGACCTGATAGTGAAGGACCCAAGTTGTCTGACTTTGAGAAATGCCATATGATCAAAGATGAAGTAAGTGGATTAAATAAGGTTCTAACAAAAGCATTTGGTATTCGAACTGAAGTGGTAAAGACCAGACAATTGTACATGCTCGGCCAGACAAGAGTACACATTGATAATGTAAAAAATCTTGGGGATTTTATTGAATTGGAGGTGGTTTTAAAAGAGGATCAAAGTGTAAATGATGGACAGGCAGTTGCCCAAGATATCATGGCAAAGTTGGGCATTAAAGAAGAGCATTTGTTGGCAACAGCTTATGCTGACTTGCTCAACAGTGATACTTGAGTAATAATAAAAAGGATATACTTAATTTAGGCTGATGTCAGAATTTATGTTTACATATTATGTCTTAAGTGTTCAGCTCATACAATGTTCCTTTGTAAGTATTTTCAATAGGCTTCTTTTAAATTTTTAATTAATGTGGTTGCTATACTGAAATCCATGTTATAAACCTCAAATTGTGAAACATTTTGAATCTCTCTGTGATCTTATCTTCTAACAGCTTAAAATAAAGGTTGATTTTTTTTATTTTCCATTACTTGTCTTTGAAAATGATGAAGTTGATAAACAAACTTGAAATCTATTGCTCACTTCTAGAATAAATGCCACAAGTGCAACAGTTAGTCCAATGAGCAAGGAGATGAAGTTGAGTTGAAGGTCAGTAAGTTTCAACTGGGCAAATTTAGGTAAATCCAGTCCTTGACGCCAAACATACAATTGCCTGTTAGTGTCATTAGCAACTCGCATTCCCTGAAATACGCTCCGTTCAAATATTTGTTGACAGTTTACAGTGTAATGATACTCACTTCAAATTCCCAATACATAAAAAATCCGTGAGCTGCCAGGTTGGTTGCCAGTTTGTCCATTGATGGTATTAGAACAGAATTTCTTCGTAGAAATATTGAAGTATATTGCCCCATCAATGTCTCTCGCATTAATTGAAACTTTTCAAGGCGTTTGATGGTAAAGTACGGCTCAAATATAAAAAAATCTGCAGTAGAAATAATGTTAGCAGTTTGTAAAGTTTATTTCAATTGATGTATTAAATGTCACATACAATTTATCAAATGAATTTTGTGCTATTTTTGAGGCACAGATATTGTAAAGCTAGTTTACTATGTTTTATTGTGAATTATAATACCATGCCAATTGGTTGGAAGTATCGTTGAGTATGGTCACAAAGTATTTAGTATTTATTATGTATTAATGTTGGTCTTCAGTATTGGGTTTATTTAATATTTTATCTTTTTTTTTAAAGTTTTTATCTGAGAAGGCAACAAGCCTAAAACGTTTTACAAATTAATATTTAGTATATATTATAGTGAGTATATTCATCTACATAATGGATATTAAACACTTCGTAACCACACCCAACAATATTCTAAATTTTTTTTATAAAACTGGGGTGGGTATTTGAAGTATTATGAAGATACTGAAAAAGTTGAATTTTATCCACATAATCAATTGGTTGGTTTGGAGTATTTTTTGAATTTTAGCCGAACAATATATTCATTTGAGTGCTGAGATTAAATTCGTAAAACCCGTTATTTCTCAAGTTCCTAATAATTTTTATTTTTGGAGCGTACTGTAACCATGCAGATTACTGACACCGTACTTGACCTCCATTCTATTATACTGCATCAACTACCAGAGTTACTAGCAGTTATTGGGACTTGTATATACCTCCAGCAGGATTTGAATCCGTGTCTGCAGAATATGCACCTCGTCGTTACTGCTACAGTCAATTGGTTAATTAGTTTGCTTACTTATTTCTTCAAGCTATATATTAAATTTTAGCAATATTATTAAATTACTACAAAGTAATTGCCCATGGTAGTTCTTTGGTTTGGGGCTTGTATTGATTGTCTGTAATTTTTTTTAATTTAAAACGAAAAGTCAACGAAGGTATTAAATATTAAACGGGTATAAGTCTTTTGATAAATTCAACTAAGTTAGCTCAAATAAAAATACACAACCTCCTGTAGATATATCCACAGCATAGCCATATTCCTTCTCCTTAATTTGGGCAATTTCTTTTTCGCTTGGTAACAAACGAAACTGTCGATACAATGATTTGTATGGTTCCTGAAAACGGGAACATATTGCTAGAACAATAGCGGTGCAATAAAACACTTACAATTTCTTCTTGTTCGAATATTTGAGCTACAACAAAGTATTGCGAATACCAGGCCATTCCACTGTGAGCAAGTTGTTGCACTGTTTGAATGTTGTTTTCATATCTACAAAATAGCTTTAGCATTTATAATATACTTATTCCTTCTCATTGTGTTTACTTTGGTTTAATAAGTCTCAATGCAAGTTTCGAAAAGAAATATCCATTGATTAGCAATATTGCCAACAATGCAATGCCAGTTACTACCTTATGGTGATTAGATGTTGTAAAGTTGATGGGTTGACTTGCATAAATACGAAGCAATGTTAAGGGGCTCATATATTTCTTGGCTTCTATTTTACTAAAAACTGCTTATTTATTTATTTTCACTTAATCATCTCAATTTGAGTATTTACTTATATAATATTGTTAATATAAGAAACATAAAGAATACAACCATATATAATGTCCACACTTCTGTTTTGAAGAGATGTATAAACATCCAATAATCCCGTTCACTGCAAGTAATATTTTAAAATCGTAATTTAGAATAGTAGATTGAATTTTGCTGTAATACGTTGGTTTTGGTACCAAACAAGTAGTTCGGGAATATGAAATAACTTTAGCGAAATCTCCGTATCTGGCCCGTGCGTCCGTGTGCAACGAATCTGCAAAGAATGAAACGAGTTTTAGCAAAATATAATTGCTTTGAAATTGTTTGGTAAATCAGATTTGATTGGTACAGGCTACAATGTCAGCGTTGTCTTCAATGTGCTCTTTCATCATTCCTGTTCCGGTCCAATTTCTGAAAATGGTGCCGACATGCGTTTGCTTTGTGTCCAATTTGATTGTTGCGTTGTGCTTATTTCCATACTCCTTTATTAATTTTTCCTCTGAAAGAATATTTTAAATGTCTTTTAAATCTACTACTAATTAAATAAGCGAAAATTATTGTTTCAACTTTAGAATAAATTTCATAATAATAAAGTGAGTTATTCCAACAACACTTATCATTTCTACTCATGAGGGTCGATAATGGGAATGAGAGTTTTGGGAATTACGTATTATTCTCCTTGTTTATTTGAACGCTGTGACTAAATTTGCAAAACCCGTCATGTTTTAATGAAGGTTGGCTAGCGTTTCTAGCAACAAAAAATTTGCAATATTTTGTGTTAATTAGTTTTACATAAATTATTATTTATAGTTGTTTGACAACATTAATAATTTGTACCGTCTAACAGGATTTATTTATAGCGCTTGCTTACGATACATTTTGAATCTGTATCATCATTGATTTGGACTAAGCAGCTGAAGCAAGCCAATCTTTTATAAATAAAAATAAGAACTAAATAATTATTATTACTATACCTATGTGTGTTGGTGGTAAAAAAGATCCAATTTCAACATTAATCACTCTGCCATGTTGATTCGAAATCTTATCGGGATACAAGTAATTACCATACAAAAAACTCGCATTGTTTGCATACCAAGAATCAATCAAGATTGCTTTCTTATGCTCACTTGTTCCAATATATTTGTGAGTGTAAAGATTGTATTGTTCTCCATTCCCTTCTGCCTTCATTGACACAATTACCAAAATATTGGTAACAAATCTTAAAGCTCTACTCTGAAATAACTCTACGAGTTCTTGAGGCTTGCTTTCATTCGGATAAAATAGATACTTTCGATTGTGATACAAATTTGTCGGTATCCATTCGAATGAACCTCTCAAACTCTTCGAACGTTTGCCTTGAATTGTGAGTGTTGTGAATAAATATTAAATCTTTGCAATTGTCGTAATAATTGCGATCTGAACTATTGAACAGTTTTCTACTTGATACCAGAACATTTGTAGCATTTGCGAAAAGTAGGAAATCACTCGTTGCAAATTGGAGCACACACTTCAAGTGGAAGTATTTATTGATAATTATGTTAATCAACGCAATTACACTCTTGATTGGTAACATCTTCACTAGTTATAACGCTTATTTGCTTATTTTCAATCAAGTAAATTGAAAAACATACTGATTTATTTGCTGCACTGGGAATTGTTATTGTGTTCATCAAACGCTTATGTTTATTCCAAGCCGTGAGGCTTAATTTTCCATCGTCTTGAATAACATAGTGTTATAGGCCATAATTTTCATACGTTGATAATATTGTTTGTTGGTGGTAAACACTTTTCAATGACTTGTTTTTAAAAACACCTCGTCACTACGTAATTTACGTCACTGTCCACGAATGATTTGTGTTCTTGATCATGCTTGAGTTATTTTAGCTGTGGGTTAATTATATTTATCATTGAAGAAAACATGTAAAATATATAAATTAGATCTAATTGTTTCATAAAAGAAACAAGGTAAATATTTTAAATATTTATTTAGTGGCATGATTCCATGGTTAACAGGTTTCCAGATGTCAATTAATTGATCATTTGATTTTCTATTCCGTTCTTTTTGTTTGTTTTATGTAGTAGCTTCGAGGGTAATCCGAAAACTTTCGGGCCTTATCGTCCTATAATGACACTATCGAAAGTGGCTTACTACCATTTTCTTAAAGGGTTACTGCCAAAATTTCAGCCATAGTTTTGATAGCATTTTCCAGTTAGGTTCCTGATTTTAAGAAAGGCAATTGTCGAAATTTCTTGTTTTCCGTTACAATTTGATAATATTATGTGAATAAAACTTAATTATACAAGTACTACATATTTATTTAGTAAGAAAAACGGGATTTAACCGGAATATCCCACACCCAGAGCGAGAATCATACCCCTAAACCGAGCCTTGGTCAACTTTTTTTAGATGACGAGCCATTTAAACAAATTACATGGGCCGCCCTTTGAATTTTGTATTTTAACAAAAATAAATATAGAAAAAACAATAATGCCAGAGAAATTCAACTTTTTTAAAAAAATTTTGAACAAATTTGATTTGCATACGTAAATAAATGTTGAACTCATTAAATAATGTATTTTGGTTGGTTATGTTCAGCAATTAATTTTGAAGTATGTATTACATTTTGTTGTACTAATAACGATTTTTGTAAAGAATCAATATTATTAGTAGTGGCGACGCAAATCAACAGTCTACTTTTCATTAAATTCGTGTTCTAAATTCATTCGAGCCTAGAAGGTCTGAGTTCGGTTTCCGGTTAAATCCTTCTAGAAAAAGATCTAAAACCCAATTGGGCGGCAATAATCCGCACGGTTGGAAAAGCCATAACAAATAAACACTGACAATTTATTAATTTTTCTTGCAATAAAATATGAATTATGTTAGCAGTTTTTTAAAACAATGTGTATTTTTCATTACCTATTGTAGTGGTTGTTGTCAATATAGAACACAGGCACACAGGTGGCACAGGGATGACGCTAACATTTCCGAGTTAATTAACTAATTACTTTTGCACATCCAAGGACCTAAGACACAGTGACTTTCGCGTGAGTGAAGATTTTCTAGGATTTTTTTAGACATTCTTAATTTAACTTCAGGACATCCTTAATGTAGTTAACAACATGCAATTCATTATAGAAAACAATCTCACTAACACAATAATTTTCTTAGATCTCGTAGTAGCAATTTACAACAATAATGTTAACATTGACACATACCCACCCAAAACCACATAAAATGGCATACTTTATATTCACTTTCCATCGTCTTCTCAACACACCACTAGCAATATTGCAATAGAAAAAGGATATAATACAGAGGAAATAACTAAATCATATAATACAATGAAACACAGAATCAAAACCCAAAACCTTTCCCAACTATTCCAAGCCACAAAATACCTGACATTCACTTACACTGACAACAACATCCACAAAAAGAAAACTAAATTTTAAAATAGCACACAAAACAAGTAACAAAATATTGCAAAAAATTAATAATCCATTAAATTTTTTGAACATACACAAATCCAGCGGCATATACAAATTAACTTGCAACTCTTGTTCATTCATTTACATAGAAAAAAACTAATAGAAATTTTGAAATTTCTGAAAAGAACGCATGCGCGCCAGGTAACAACATAGATTCAACATTACTAGTTTTAAAAACAGATAATAAGAATTTAGAGATCAAAGAATTTACAAACATAAAATAAAGAACCCAAAATTCCTTAATGACCACACCTAATCACACTAATCACCAATTCTTGACACAAGAAACAGCAGACCTATTCAATCGTACCAACCCACAAACTACATAAAACAGAGAAAGTCTTAAACAAAGTTTATACCGAAGAAGGCAACATGCCAAAAACGTTTTATTAAGTGAATTTTAGTAAGTGTTATTATAGTGAACGTTTATCAACAAAATAACTAACTACGCGTGGGTAAAGATTTTCTAGGATTTTAGATGCTCAACACATGGGGTGGTGTGTTATTCGTTGCACGTAGTAACACAAATTCGGTACTCTCTGAATTGAAGTGAAATGAAACGTTGATTTTACTGTGTCCCATTCATTACTTTACTGAGGCAAAGGATTAACAATTTATAAAACTAATACGCCCGACATATGATAAATATTCTTCGATAAGATAAATTGAATAGCATAGCATTTGCAGCGTGAGAAATAAATCGACAAAACAGATGAAAAAGCAAAGAAACAATAATTTGTAACCTAACTCGCACATTTTTGTCGCCAGTTACGGCCCGCTCATGCAATAAGTTTGTTGTTTTTTCTTATATTAATACTTTGGTGAGCCGCATAAAAAGTTGCAATTAGCCGCAGGTCGCCAACCCATGCCCTAGGCCATTAACTTACATCAAATTAAATATGAATTTTATAATAAGATGTGAAATTAATGTCATGCAGCTATTTAAAATACCCAAGTATAACGAAACAAAAAATAACAGAAAATTTAATTACTAGAGGTCGCTAAATATGTCGTTTGACAGAGATAGGTTAAACACATGTAAAAGTGGAACGCATTGAATTGCATTTTACTGTTTTATCCTAAAATCACAAGTTAATAAAAGTTGCGCAACAGTACATTCAATAATCTGTGCCTGAAATGACCGAAAAGCCACCATCTGACTTTACATGCATTTGTTGTCGTGTGGCATTTAAAGATGGTGAAATTCAAAGATTACATTACAAGACAGACTGGCATCGATATAACTTGAAGAGAAAAGTGGCAGACCTACCTCCTGTTACAACTGAAGAGTTTCAAAGGCGAGTGCTCACTCAAAAAGCTAATGATGTGCAGCATGATAAAGATAAATCCAAGTATTGTAAGTTTTGCAGAAAGTCATTCTCCAATCTGAAAGCTTATGATAATCACTTGAATTCCAAAAAACACAAGGACAATGAATTGAATCATGTGGAGAGTGCTTCTACTACTCTCATGGTTATAGGTGAAGCAGAGATAGTTAAGGCTGCAGACAAACAAGTATCAGTTGCTGAGGAAGATGCCATGTCTTGTGATTCAGACGATGAAGTTGAGGAAGTTGATTCTGATAAATGGGACTTGGATGTTGATATCACAAGTTGTCTGTTTTGTCAGCACCACAGTAGAAACTTGGTGAAGAATTTACAGCACATGTCAGAAGCACATACATTTTTTATCCCAGATATAGAGTTTTGCATTGATGTCAAAGGACTGGTGGAATATTTGGCTGAAAAGGTGGAGCAAGGTTTCATGTGTCTATGGTGTAATGAGAAAGGTAAAACTTATTATACTGCAGATGCTGCAAGGCAGCATATGTTAGACAAGGGACATTGCAAAATGTTGCATGAAGGCATAACATTAGCAGAGTATGCTGACTATTATGATTATTCTGCATCCTATCCTGATGCAGAGGATGAAGGAGTGAATATTGATGCTGAGGTGGAGCTACCTGAATTGGAAGGTAGTGAATACCAGTTGATATTACCATCTGGAGCTGTAATTGGGCATAGGAGTTTGATGAAATATTATAAGCAGAGCATAGATCCAAATCGAGCTGTAGTGGTGATTGATAAGGGCCAGAAGAAGTTGCACAAGGTGTTGGCTACCTATAGAGCATTGGGTTGGTCACCAGGTCAACAAGAGGCATCAGCTAAGTATGGATTCAAACTTGTCATGTTTATGATTAATTTCAATTGAATTGATTGAATTTGCCATTTTTAGAAGAGCTAGGGATATCCACTACATGAAGAGGATGCACTCCAAGATGTATATGCGTTTGGGCATGAAGGCCAACAAATTCATGCCACACTTCCGACAGCAAGTCAATTATTAGTTCTTTTGGTTCGTACGCTTTATTGTAATCATTACAAACGTTAAGTGCGTTCCCCTATGTACATGGTAATAAATAAAATACACCTCTGTTGAACAACAAAACAAAATCAACCAACAAGAAAAAATAGAATGTAGGTAATTTACGTAAGTAATTAGGTCTTTTTTTTAATATTGGTCAACAATTATCAAAACAAAAGGTTTATCAAATACTTATTTGACTTTTGATGGTGTAAAGGAGGAATTTCAGCGTCCGGAATGCTTTGTTCGGGCGTAGACGTTGTTGAAGAAGGTAAATGCAAATAAATCGTATAAACAGATAAATGCCGGTTAGGGTACCTAAAGCTATCCAGTATCTGTCGGTGGGGACGTTGATAAACTCCGCAAAGACGTCTAAGTCGGCGAAGTAGCAAACATCTCTGTCGTCCGGACAGTTTAACCTATCTCGATTCTGCATCATGGCAGCCATGAGACCTTCAATGGAAAATCGGAGGAAGCTGAGGTGCATGATGATATCCATAAAGAAAGGGACTTCGGTGCCAGGGCCATAGCCCATCCCGTAGACTGCGAGGAGCATCAATGGGGCAGCGACGACAGGTCCCATAAAATTTGAATTCTGAAAGAAGAATGATTTGAGCAATCTAAGGGGTTTAAGGTATGGAGGTTTTTCTACTTACTACAATGTTTAGGTGGCAAGATATCACAAGCCCGATCGATTCAGATACTAAAGCAGTCAGCATACAGATGCAATAAAACTGTGCCATTCTATCCAGTTCCATAAGCTGATCACTGAGAACGAATGTAATTGGTATGGTAATAAGACCCATTAGTAGGGTCATGGGGACAGTTGATATGCTTAAAGCTATGAAGTAAGGTGTGACTCGGTACCATTTGTTGAAAGTCTCACGCTTAACCATTTGGATTTCGGTAGGAACTGCAGAAAATACGCTAGGTGAGTTCATGAGTTCAGACAGTATGATGGAAGGAAATGAAATGTTTTATTCATGGGCCTCATATTTTTTCTCACGTTTTGAATTAGTGTAATATTTAACTTACATGAATATAACACAGGCATCATTGGTAAATACAGGTACATGATAATGTTCATGTAGTAAAAACCAAAAATAAAAATAGTTTTGGACCCATCATTCCCCATTCCATAAAAGAGATTTCCCATGATTAAAGCAATAAATATCGTCACAACAAACCGCATCATTAGGAAACCCTTCAAAAATAATACAACATAAATAAATGTCTAATCTAGAGAAAATAGATTGTTTCACATTATTTCTATACATCTGCAACCACATTCGCCACAGTAATATCCAAAACTGCGTTGAGAGCGACGACCTTTCCAACGGCTTTGTAGTGCTTCTATAGGGATTATCATTTTCCACCTCGCAATATTTATTCTGATCAAGCACGTTAGGAACGGTATCGGAAAGGATATTGCGCTTGTAATACGCGATGCTGCGACCATTATCTGATTCTCTAATGAGACTAGCTGAGTGGTCTCCATAATCCCCGTTGCAGACTTCTATTACTGTAATAATAAGGTTATTGTTGAATACTGTTGCAGATTTTTAAAAGTGTATAACGAAATGGACGTACTGAAATCAGCGGGATTGAAGTGTTTCGGGCATTGTAGATCCACATTAACGAGATACTGCACTACGTCGGGGCCATATCCTTGATAGGCGCAGTAACCATTTGCGAGGACATAAACACTGTCGAAAGTTGCGAACAATTTTGCACTGGGTGTATGGATGGAGCAAATAATGGTACGGCCTCCCTCTGCTAACGTCTTCAATAGTTGGACACATTGATGGCTACACATATCGTCTAAACCACTAAAAAATTATGAACCGAATTTGTGCAAGGTCGAAATAGTTTTTAAAATTGCTCATTAACAATTTATTACATATAAATAAACAACTCATTGTTAATTCATATGTTATGCTGTATATTAAACACTTTGTGGCAACACCCAAGCATACTTTGAATTCATATTTAATTATAGACCTTTTAGCAAACGTTGTATTAAAGTTAGCAATTGACATGTTTCTCCTTTGAAACTGTTATATTATTGTTCATTTTTTGCTAGCGTAATTTTAGACTTACGTCGTTGGCTCATCCAAAAATAGGACGGGCGGATTGTTGATCAGTTCCAATGCAATCGACAGACGCTTTTTTTCGCCGCCGGAAAGTTTTTCTGTTCGGGTATTCAAAGTCTTGGTCAAGTTTAACAAATTCACGACTTCATTAATCTGAAATCAAAATAAAAAGTAATTATGTTTAATATGTTGTTGGTGCATTTTACATTCACAAAGCCAACGAAACACTTATAAAGTGGATGTATAAAAAATTTTCAAGCATGAAAAATAGTTTCCTCATTTAGCAGCAAATTGCTCGCTAATGTCAAGTTCATTAATATTTTAGATGTTAATAATACTCACGTAAATATCTAACAATTTATAACTCGTATTGCCGGTATAATTTCGATGTAATTAGATTGCAAAAAAGCAAACGATAAAGCAACTATTAGAAACTTACAATCGCTGTTTTATGATTGCGCGTTGTGTTTCCTAATTTCAGGTCTGCTGCCATATGCATAAGTTCCTCAACAGTAAGCAGTGGTTGTATGGCGTCTTCCTGCATTATGTATCTCGACATTTTCCGAAAGTGGCGTACGTTGCGGATTTCACCATTGATGAGTACTGTACCAGATGTTCCAGACAATCTAAAGCAGAATGTGACTTTGATATATCTAGTATAAATTTGTTACTAGTTGCTGCGATCTTAGAATATAAATTGATGAATAATCGAACTTGTAGCATGTGAATAATGATATTATAGATTCATATTGTTGAAAATTTGTACTATAACACTTACTTAAAATTGATTGGTAAAACGTTTTCGGCATGTTGCCTTCTTCAG
>JAODIE010020811.1:0-54233 GCA_027575565.1 Diploeciton nevermanni
AAACGTGAATATTGCCTAAAATTGATAAAAAGAGGGGAATCTTGCCTAAAATCCATGGAAAAAGGGGAATATTGCCTGAATGATTAATGGAAAAACGTAAATATTGCCTAAAATTGATAAAAAGAGGGGAATCTTGCCTAAAATTGATGAAAAGAGGGTAATATTGACTAAAATTGATGAAAAAACGTGAATATTGCCTAAAAGATTGATGAGAAACGTGAATATTGCCTAAAATTTGATGAAAAAATGTGAATATTACCTAAATGATTGATGAAAAACGTGTATATTGCCTGAAATTTGATGAAAAAAGGTGAATATTGACTAAAATTTGATGAAAAAAGGGAAATATTGCCTAAATGATTAATGAAAAACGTGAATATTGCCTAACATTGATAAAAAGAGGGGAATCTTGTCCAAAATCCATGGAAAAAGGGGAATATTGCCTGAATGATTAATGGAAAAACGTGAATATTGCTTAAAATTGATAAAAAAAAAACGTGAATATTGCTTAAAGTTTGATGAAAACACGTGAACATTGCCTAAAATTGATGAAAATAAGGGTATATTGCCTGAATGATTAATGGAAAAACGTGAATATTGCCTAAAATTGATAAAAAAAACGTGAATATTGCCTGAAATTTGATGAAAAAATCTGAATATTGACTAAAATTTGATGAAAAAAGGGGAATATTGCCTAAATGATTGTTGAAAAACGTGAATATTGCCTGCTAAATTTGAGGAAAAAAGATGAATATTGACTAAAATTTGATGAAAAAAAGGTGAATATTGCCTAAATGATTGATGAAAAACGTGAATATTGCCTAAAATTTGATGAAATAAATGATGAAAAAATGAATGATAGAACTTATTTTTTTTTGAACTCACTTGATTGAATTAATTAGAATTAGATACAATACATTATCTTCATAGTATAATGACACCTATTGTTCTATAAAAATATATCAAGTGTGTATCAAATATATCATGTGCTATGTTAAGTTTGTTTTATGCTTATTAACATTCATTCAAATGTGCATTAGTCTGGCTATGCCATATAAGCTGATGCATTAGCAAGCTAAAAACGCTCAAAGTTTTACAGTCAGTTACTATGTTCTATTGTGTCGCAAAGCGTTTGATTAAACTACTAAGTAAACATAAATTCATCCACAAGTCTTTATTTTCCGCCTATCAATTCAGACGTCGATATGTATTGCGATACACGAGCGCAGTGTGTATCCTCTCAAAATCATTAACCTCATGAAGGCTATGTTGTCCTAAGCTGGTGTCTTTGGAATTGACGCTCTTCCAATTCCAAGCCGGAGCCTGGAGCTCACAGTAAGTTAGTAGAGTTGACAGCAGCTAATGAGTTCCCTTGTTCATATTTGCGAGCTGGAACCGGTCCTGTTCTAAGTCTGGTCCAGTCGTAAATCTAGCTATCGATTTTTAGTCAATGCTTACGTTTATTATTGTTTTTTATGGTTATTTATGTTTTTTATTTTATTTCATTGCACGTCTTTCATCAATTTTTTATAGTTTTTTTGTCATCATGGCGAGTAATGCGAATGGAAAGCAGAGATGTAATTCAACAAATAGCAATTAATTAAAGACACATACAAACAAACAATTAGTTAATTACCTTACCAATGTGTGTAAAACAGGTTGCCAAAAAATTTTAGCACAAACATTTTGAAAATATAGTGACAAAATTGAATCTGGATCGTTTTGAAATTATTGCAATTTATTGTAGCTTGTTCAGCTACAGTCGATTAGTATAATTTATACAAAAATCCCTTAAAAACTGGATCTATAAGTATATTGTTTAATAGTAAAGTGAACAGGTGAAATTTCATACATCATTTTACACAACAAATCAATTATCATATAAAAGTAATAAATCCTCAAATGTCATAGTATAAAATAAACTGTATACCGATGCTTAGTCTGGTTTACTTTGATTTATTCATCTCATAAAAGAATTTATTTCTAAGAAATTGATGTGTCAATTGTAACTGCTTCCATTTTTGTGGCTATGTGTTTAGTGTTTAGAGGTAATACTATTTTATGTAAAGGAAATTTGATACTATAAGTATATTTCAGAGTCAGGAAGTCATTCTAGTCAATATTACATCAATAAAGTTTAAATTGTTATTAACAAAGTATGCTAACAATATTTCAAATACAATTGAAAAATCAACGCACTTCAAATTAAAAAAATTAAACAGGCAGTCTGCATAAATGCTTTTTTATAATACCATTATTAAATTTTATATTCAACAATTAAATTACATGGCGAGTTCAAAAAATAAACCAAATTTTACTCAACCTATCCCGGCCTTCTCCAAACTACAGAACCGACACTCTCTTCCCCATCGGCGAGAGCCAATAGAAGGCTTCAATACCCTACTATTTGGAGAATGCGATCTTTTCAAATAGACCGACAGAGACGATCAAGATATTTTGTAAAGGGAATCTATTAGCAGGTACAACAGAGGTAAGACATTGTGGTGTGTGACTTGTGAGCGTACTGCAACCACTTCGGTTATAAATCGACACCATACTTGATGTCTCTCTCATCACTGGGCCGCCCAGTAATTGCACCGGTTTCTTTATCCAGCAGGACGCAGACCTCCCAGCATGGGTTTTAACGACACGCTCTCAACAACGTAGGTGTCGTAGCTAAATGGCCAGTAATTGTTTTCTTCGTAAACAATTAATTTCAGGCATATCATCCATATTATAATTTATTTATTGCGTGATTTTTAATATTCTTTACAAAAGCTAACAGTGACAGTTTTTATTTTAGATATTTACTGGTGTCTGTTTATAAATAAAGGTACGATATATGTTTGTAATAAAAGGTGTTTTAATAATTTAATAGGTAATCTAAATTTTATTTTTTTATAACAAAAAATTCTAATTTGCTTGCACAAAATAAATTAGAAACAAAACACTACTGACTTTTCATAACCTAACTTTTGAAGAATCTTATTCTTAGGTTATGAAAAGTCAGTAGTGTTTTGTTTCTAATTTATTTTGTGCAAGCAAATTCAAGAATTTACTAAAGTAAAAAAAAAATATAAAACCGTATAAAGAAAAATAAAAACTTCATGTGTTTTCATTCAAAAATTTTATGGCGTTCTTATAGTTTTTACAAGGTTAATAAAGTAAGACTCATTGGTTCCCTCTGGTATCGCATTTAATGACTCATTTAACAATATTCCTAAATAATGTGTGTATCTGTATCTAATTAATATGTTTGGTATGGTAGTAAGTTTGGCTGAGCAGCACAGAAAACGATTAACACGCGATATCATGTAATCTTGCTTTTAACCAGCTACAAGAAGTAACTTACATCGAAAAAAGAAATAAGTTTTCTCTCGGTGTTCTCATGAGATCACATCCAATGTAGAGATATAACTCGTCGGCTCGTTATTTTTTCAATTGTCGCAGTGACAAGCTGTGACATGTGAAAAATTGCATAAATCGCTTTCTCTGCGTAGTCTTTTGGACCGATTGTATATCTTTGTGTGTCGTTAAGCAAGAGCTAATGCAACGCGTGCGGTTTCTCGTCGTGGCTGCATTTACGAATGTGTCTCGTACTTCGATCACGTTCATCGGAACTTCTTGTCTTTCACGAAGTGTTTAACTTATCCAGCTTGAGGTTTTATTAAGAGAGTTTTTAGAGTAAAACACACAGGACATGATTATTGGAGAACCATAAAATAAAGAAAGAAAAAAACAATTATAAAGATTAATTTAAAAACTAATGTTAATAACATTATGTAAAAAATTCATCCATTGGTAAATTGAGAATATGTTTAATTGTTTTCCTTATTTTTTTTTCTATCTAATAGTATATGTCAAAATAAATTTGACACTATAATCTTTCCATGAAACGTGCTGCCATCTAGTGCATACTAGGTAAAAAAACTAATATAAAATTATAATCTTTTTATTCAATACTTAACTTTAATACTATAAAGAAGATAAGAAAATAATATTTTGATAGTAAATAATTCAACAGAATTGTCTTTCTTTTATATTTAATGAATATACATAATTAAACATAAAATGTTTTCATTATTTTTGTAGCTTATTTACTGACTGATTTCTTTTGTATAGAGAATATAAGAAACCACTAGTTTTTTCCTCTTTCTATTTTAACTTAGTTACCACTGCATTTAACCAACAATGACAAATCATTGGATTCAGCGATGGGACACAATGGGTAAGTTAGAACGTGCAGACATAGAGCGCTTTTGTCAATCGAAATTTGTTGTTATAGGCGATTAAGATTGACACGATACCGCCAGCGAGTTGTTTATTGCGTAATTGATAATGACTATCTAGCGCTATCGCTTCCTCGTCTTATCTGATTATCTCCTGACTTATAGCGCGACGGAACCGCTTAGCTGCACGGTGTACACGTCCCATCGCTTCGACTATTGTCCATGATCAGTTTAAATCTTTGAGTGCGGAATCATAGCATAGCTTCAAAGCACTCACACAAGAGTACATAGAAAATAATCCCATGCAACGAGTTTGATTACTTCCAAGAAGCAATAATTAATTTTGATTTGTTATTTTTTGTTTTTGCTTGCTTTTACCAGCAATTTCCAGCTACTGTTAAATATCTTCTCACCTTCAAGCCTTGTTTATCACAATCTAAGATCTCAGCTAGAAAAAGCCATATATCTCTCGCATGTAGGCTGCTGGATTATATATTCAGCCTGGCGTAATCAAATCAAATCAGATCTGATTTGTAGAAACACGCACCACAAACTACTTATTATTGTGCTCGCAATGAGTGAGACTGTAAGCACGTGAAAAATTAAACCTGCTGCGCATTACTGCGAGTGATTTATGCCAAATTTAATTATTATCATCTGTTTGTGAGTGAAATGAGCGAACGAGTGTTACGTAAACTTGTATTCCATGAGAAAAGGCATGTTGCATAATTTGTAGTTTTTTGATTAGAAATATGTTTGCCAAACTGCATAAAGTAGACATTGTTTGATTGATATTTTTTGAAATTTGTCAATATTCTAACTAGTAATTTTTAATTCTTTTAATTCTTTTCTTCTAGGCTTACCAGATTCTCAAGATGTGTTCAGTTAATTTTACATTTCTCTTAACTTACATTTCCATTTTCTGTTTCTAATGAGTTGAATATTTTTATAGAAATAACTATGTTTTTCAATTAAACAAGCATCACATTTTGAAAATATCTTTAGAGTATTGTTGATTGTAGTGACGAAGTGTTTAAGATTCGTTATTTTAATAAAATTTCACTATAACACTTACTTTTAGTTAAAAGTTAGTTAAAAGGTTGAAGGTATGTTGCTTTCTTCAGTATGATCAGAAACATTTTTTTTTTACTATAACACTTACTTTTAGTCTCCAGAAAAAGGCAACATGCCGAAAACATTTTAACAAGTGACTAAAAGTAAGTGTTATAGTGAAGTTTTATCAAGATAATGAAAATATCTTTTGTACCGTTTGAATAAATGAATTTATCTGGCGTATTTGAAGGACGCGTCTTAGTACGTCAAGACGCCGGTGGTGGCGTGTTTGAATTTGCAATGGTTTGCTTACTCACTACAAGAGGCGCTTAAGGCCTTGCATTTAAATTTTTAAAAGATTTATTTAAGTAATAGCACAACATATTGT
The DNA here is from genome assembly GCA_027575565.1 of Diploeciton nevermanni. Lineage (NCBI taxonomy): Eukaryota > Metazoa > Arthropoda > Insecta > Coleoptera > Staphylinidae > Diploeciton > Diploeciton nevermanni. The sequence goes on from JAODIE010020811.1 coordinate 5,671, forward strand.
AATTTGGATTTAAAGCAAAGCGTATAATAATGTTTATTACCTAAGAAAATACTTAATAATGATTATACACCTGTTCAGTATTAATTAAAAAAATATTTGATTTACATTAATTTGAATGAAAATCTTGGAATTTTTCTCAAAGAAGCTATTACTAAAAAAGGGGGTGCAAAAATTTAAATGCTTTACTTTATAATTAATCTTTTCTCCAATCTGTTAAATTTTAATTTATGACTAAAAAGACTGCAGGAACGCAATAAATGTAGATGAAAATAAATAAAAACAATTTATGTTCAACATTAAAATCAAATATAGTATTAAATTCTATTTTCAATTGCCAAGAGAAATTCTGTAAGTTATTTCAATTTTTTATTGCAAAAATTAAAAGAGTGAATGAATAATTGTTTAAATTTAATAAATAAATTATAATATATCTTACGATGTTACAAAATACATACTCATCCTAAACAAACATTGTTCGTGTTAATTAATTTTGGATAGTTTTGTTCCATTGCATGAATGCTTAATAACAAATGGCTTCTGTTTGACTATCAACAACAGCAGCCATTAGAATATGAATACAAAATGGTTACGCACTGCAGCCACCATTACTGTTTGCGTAACTTTGCCGTGCTTGACGTGACGCCAAGTGTTGAAATTACGTGTGGCTGAACGACCACTTGCCGATTTGCTGATTTCGAGGTGCTCGCAATTGGACCCAGATCCCGTGTTTCCATCAATTGCCTCACCTAGGCAGGCGCGGAAGGCGTGTATCGATAATTCTGCGCGCGCTGTATGCGTGCGCGTTTGCGCGAGTGCGTAATAGAAATGCTAATTTGATAATCACGTTTTCTCACTTCTTGGCTTTGAAATAAAACACATTGATTTGTGTTTCATGGAATGGACGCAACACCGACGAGCGTTCTTGCCTAGAGATTAAAGCAATGGGTGATATAATTTGCAAATTGTTTAAATAGATCATATGAATTATCGGGCAAAAATATAAAATAAACTAAAACTAAACACAAGAACCACTAAATAAATCAACGTGAATCATGTTACGTGATCATGTGATGGAAATATGTGAAATAGAAAATTTACAAGACTTAGCTTAGTACTGCGAAACTACTCTGAAAGGCGCTATGCGATAATCTTATCTTATCAGATTCAATTTTAATGCCAGGAATTACACGTGTCAAAAGCTTAAATATGATATATAAATTATTTAGATTAGTTTTCTTTTTCTTTATGTAAGAAACCTGTAAACAGAATTATTTCGATGACTGCTTTGACCTAGGCAACCAAAAAAACACCTACTTTTATAATCAGTAGCAAAATATATTTAGAATGTTGTTGAGTGTGCTTACAAAGTATTTAATAACAGTAACAAAGTGTAAAATATACTCATATTGAAAAAAGCAGTAAGCCGAAAATGTTCTATAAATTGATATTTAGTGTTATAGTTAGGTTTCATCTACATAAAAATATATTTAGTTCAAAGCTTTATTATCTTTTTTTGAATTAACAACCTGTCAACTGTCAAAATTAGAGATTAATAAAATCTTAAAAAATATTAATTTAGAAGTTTAAAATCCCATTCTCTTTCAAACGCATTGCATTGACTGTTTTAGAAATATTCACAAAACCAATGTAGTGCTTTTGATCAATGGCCGTACTAAGCAATATTTATGTACTTAGTTGAGCATGCATTAAGCAAACACAAGACACAAGCCAAACAACACACAATCATAAAAGATATTCAATGTATCTGCCAAGCAAGACTATATGTTCATACTCATCCGCAAGTTTGCATCCACTGTTCACCTGGTACTAGTGGGACATTTATCGATTCCGACATGAAGTCAAGCATCCCGGTGCGCGCCGACTCATTGCCTCAAGTAGCCCGCGAAGCAATCGGACGTAAGGAAAAGGTATACATTGTAAAGCATTTTATTGTATGAAATATGAATCATTTATTATTCAAGAACGTTGTTGAGGTTGTGGTGTAGCACCATGGTGTCCGCACTTCGATGACTTCGCAGCATGAGCATGTTTATAAAGGAGCTGAGCATCATTGGCCTGAACACATGAGCATGTTCGAGATAAAAACATTAATATTACATGTAAGAGGCGAATTAATTCGAAATTGGTCGTTTTATCGTGCAGATTACCAGCAATCAAAGCAATGTTCTCATATAATGTGTTACAAAGCATTAATTTGTTGCCATCGCATTGAATCATAAAGAACTTGTTACAAATAGATACTTTTTCTATATAAATCTATTCTAAAATAAATTTCATGCGAATAAATTGAATTCCATCATCATTCAACAATGTTTTCTTATATGTTTTTAATAATTAAAAAAGCGACTTTTCTGTCACTTATTTTAGTGTATAAACTGTATGGAAATCCATAAATTAATTTCATTGCTATATTTATTAAATTCAAGGCCTTTGTTTTTTGCCACGTCATATAAATTCGTCGATATCGGTGTTATTGTCACTAATAAGTCAATAATAGTAAAACTAGTAAACTATATTAAAATGACTTTGCAATAATCTAGCAAATCTGCTTTTTAAGTGAATTTTAATGGTATTGTTCTAAAAATTAGCAATAAAGTTGTTTACCATTACCTCGAATTCTGTCTTGATATATTATACGTTTTTAACAAATTATATCGATCTGAATATGTTAGTATGCTGTAATAATTGGGATTTTTTCACTTTAAATAAAAAAAGACGTATTATATGAGAATGTGGTTGAGTGTGTGTATATGTACATATTCATTGTGTAGATGAGACTTAACTATGCACTTAGTAAAGTAAATATTCATTTGTAAAATGTTTTTGGCTTGCTGTCTTCTTCAGTCAGTCTACATTATATACCATATTTAATTTGATTCCATGCAATTGTGTGTGATTTATTGTGTTTGACTTTGTTTTGACTTTGACTCACAATATCGCATTACCTGTACAAATTTTATTGAAATACTAATTAATTCTTTATGTAACTATGGCATTCTGCTTATCTTGAATTAATAAAATCTACAAGATATTTTGTTTCTCATGGAAATTCAAGCGCGTAATATCTATTTTTGTTTGCATTTCATTTGACATAAGTAAGTGATCTTATCATGATTTCCATAAAATATACTTTAATTAGATAATTACTCGAAGCATTAATTCCGGAATTGTTAATTCTCTGCATTAATACACTAGACGAGTATTAAACTACTTTGAGAATATGAAAGTGCTCCAGGTCTTCGCTATTCTCCAAGGACGCAGCTTGATCCGTGTGGATTTTTTAAAATAACTTTTTCACGATTTGCACACTGTAGGAATGTCAAAAGCGATGTAAAAAGTCATGGACAAGTAGCGGCAATGAATTTTGGTCATCGCATTAATAAACAATGCACATAAATTTTAATCAAGTCATTTCGCTTTAACTATGGGGATATGATGAGGATATCAGTCAGACAAGACAAATAAAATTTATTATAACAGGTTAGTTATTGTAGTTTTACTCATATTGTTCTAGATTCAAATGATATTGATTAATGTCTTTATATTATTAATTTTACGATTTGCATTAAATGTACATGAAGTAAATAAATGCTTACTAAATATGTTTAGAGAAGATAATTTATCATAGTGAATATTATGATGTACTTGGAACGTATTAATAATATTTTTTCGATTATACAGTTCAAGAAAAAGGCATTTTATTATAAATATTATGTAAAACTTCTGCATAAATCACATCGGGTAATTAAAGAAAATTTCTTTATTTTGCTTTTGATTTTCAACCTCAAATTCGTTACTTTGTGCCAATAGAAACTTTATAGTAAAACTTTCTTTTGCAAATAAGGTTTTTAAAGGTTGATATTTATATATATATATATATATATATTGGTATGAAATAGTGTTATTACCAATCGTAGCAACCAACCACAATCGGTGTAGGGACCCGGATATCACCGGCATTGGTTCCTTAATTAATCTAGAGAGGCTAAACCTTACCGTTCTTAATTTGTTTCTTAGAATCGGTCCAGTGTGCCGTGCATAGGTAATGTCAGTTCTAGTCTCAATAAATTCTCTTAATTGAGGCGGCCTTTGACAGGCCGAGGTTGATTTGAATAATTCACCCGCATCACCTGCGCAACAAGAATTAATAAAAAATTTGCAATATACGATACAGTACTAAGATTAAAATAGCAATAAAAGTAATTACACTTTTTAACTATTTTCCTTTTTCATTCTAAATATAGAAGGAAACAATTTTTTTATATTTATAGATATAATTCAATTGAAGAAGACTATAAAGTTTAAATGTACACGTATCTTTAGCACTTTAGTTATGTAATGCTTAAAACTAAAATTACAACGCATTTTAAACACAAGTAATTTTTTTCTTTGACTTTTGTATTATTCGAGAATTTTCAATATTTGACTTATTGTGTCATTTGTTTAAATCTAAAAAAAATGCCATTTAATTAAATAATTTACATTGAAAAAAAAAAACGAATAAGAAAATACATGCAAAGAAATGTTCAACTTTTAGAAATAATTCTTTGTAGACGACTGTATATTTATGCAACGCCACTCATTAGTAAATCTTAGAGCTGGCGTTTAATTCTGTATTTGATATCTTACATTAGCATAACCTTTCAACGTATTAATTTTGCATTAACCCAATCACAAATGAAAAAATTCTTGCGGTATTCTAGGTAATTTGTAATTCTCTACAAAATGGTGCTATCGAGACTGGATGTACGCCCCTCTTCTAACATTCTTAAGCATTCTTACAGAGTAAAATCGATCAAACGATCAAATTCTGTTATGTTGATAAAATTTTACAATAAACTTCACTTAATAATTCGGTTTACTAAAAAGTATACTTCTTCCGATACTGGCAACATGCCGAAAACGTTCTATTAAGTGATGTTTACTAAGTGTTATTGTGAACTTTTATTAACATAATAAACACATCGTAATTGTACTCAACGATGCTCTGATCAAATTGCATTTATACAATGATACTCGTAGTAAATTCATACTTATTAGACCAATTAGTTCAAAGTTTTAATGTGATATGTGTTTTACTTAGTGCTCAATTTATAGCAAAGAAATTAAACATTTGACGTTGATTTACAGATTCTAAATTTATAAATCGTCCACATTACAAATCTGAAATCCGTTTCTTTACCATTTATTCCGGGAAGTAGACTAAAGTTCATTCGTGTTTTTGAGAATACCTCTACTTATAAAAGTTAACCTTGAATAAAGAGATTGAAGGTATAAGTGATTTTAGTCAATTTTGAGCCACCAAAAGAATAATATTTGCATTGAGCAGAAAGAGTTGCTTTTGTTGCTAAATGTTTGCTGATGAATATAGTTTCTGAATAATTGACAATTTAGGGAATGTATTTGTATGGCTGTAGTACCATATTATATAATATAATCGGGCCAATTGCACTCGCACAATTTCACGAACCTGTTTGAGCGACTCACGGCAAGCGGTTAAGTAGACAGAGCTTAAATGCAGCAACAAGTGTGAAAACCTGTTCACACCTTATATGCTTTGCTAATGCCCTTCTAGTGATATTATTTTATCACCAACTCATCACAATAACCACCAGAAGGCGCGCACCATTTTAAATGAAATCCTTTGTTTAGATTATTTCAATCTAGAGTATTTATTGAATAAATGACGTCTAAGAATTGACTGCACTTTAATTTTGAATGATAATAAGAAACTAACAATGTTTACCGTTATGCGCTTGCTTCGTTAATGCAGCCAGACAGAAAAGTGATTGTGATTTATTATAATTGTACGATAAATATCAATTACAAGTAAACATTGCTGCAACTTGTGAGGAGTTGCTGGGAAATTACACATATTCCGAGCGTATGAATTATAGTTTTCGGTGACTCTTGGAAAATTATTTATCGCCGTTTTCTGTGCGCTCGTGGAATTCCGTACGTTTAGGCCGTTTCTCAGGCGCATTTTCAGATGCCATACGCGCATGCAATTTGATATATTTCCGATACGAGTGCGCATCGCAAACGCTACCATTGCAATGCGCGAATGCTGAGCATTCAGCAATTGCTTGCTTTGCGGCGACGCATGCATGTGAACCACGCCGGGTTATGGTGCACCATAATTCATAATTCGCCATTCGATAAATAACTGGTGCTTAGTAATCATTGCGAAAAATATAGCAGAAAATCGTCTGGATTTGTCATTCCAAATGTATTATATCTGTGCTTTGACCTATTGCACAATAAAAAAGCAATTACGTTCATAAGATGTGAAGTAATATATGTGGATATAGCCAAACAGGTACTGGACAATTTTATCGGCTCGAGTGATCTAGGATAAGAACACATTACGGCCAACTATGAAGCCCACATAGAAATTCGCCTAGTTCATATCAATCTGCGTATGCGAACGCGCGAAAAATGAAAAACGTGTAAACCTCATTAACGTTGGCAGCTCGCCCTCATCGCCATTTATAGCCAACAGTAACCGCCGGTTGTTCTCAACACGGCTGAGCTATGTATGAATTTCTATTATTTTGCATTAAACGGAGGCAGGCAGTTAAAGTGCCTTCGTGGTTTTACGTTTCTGGGCGAAAATGATTTATCGCTGAGCAAATTTGCATCTTGAAGCGACGCCGCTTAAATAATTGATCGTTGTAATAAATAATTGTTCTTTTTTTATATAGTTAGAATAATAATGCACATGAGCGGGGCGTGCGCTTAATGGGCGATTAATTTCTTTATTTGTGCTTAGTGAACACGTTTGCGAAGAATTTCTTACGCGGGCGATCAGAGGCAATAAAGAGATGGAAATGTTTTCAATGGCAAGAAATGTTAAGAATATGATGCTGAACTAGACTAGATTCATATAAAACTTAATTATAATATTAACTAGTAACATAAGGGTTAAGGTTCAAAAATAAAGCAGATTGGTAGTAAAACTCAACTAAAATTAATTCAAATACTTTAAGTACTTGAAAATCAAAATTCTTAGCCAAGTTTTCACTCAATAATAATCATATAATTAACATTTAAAAACCGCAATGACAACAATTACAATTATTATATCTAGTAGACATTGCACTTAATATAAATTAACAACAGCAATGTAGAGGAAAAGCTCACAAATTCTTGAATATTCCTCTTCTTCCTCTTTCTCTCAAAATAAGCAAAGTGCCTGTGCTTTTATTATATCTGGCACCAGAGAAGCTTTACAGTCGCTTCATCTTTTTCCAGATCTTCTAGGACTTCTTTTTCCGGGTGGCAGGTTATTCTGTGCTATTTAGCCAGTCTCGTGTCATTCATACGGTCCACGTGGCTTGCCCACATGTTTCTAATACGATCCAAACTGAAAGTCAATGGCCAAATAATAAAACAAGTTATGACATTCACCTATCTAAGCAACGAAAGCCTCTAGAATAACGGAATGCATAAATGGACTAATTTTCTAAAATAAAGACTTAAGTACTGATACAAAATGAAAAATATACAAGACTGTGATAAGACTAATCGCTACGTAAACCGTAGAGATTAGGCCAGCAACATCAGTAACTCAAAGAATCTTTGAGACACCAAAACCGAAATGTCGGTCGTTCGAAGAATCCACAACGTAACTCTCTTAGATAGAGTCAGGAGTTTTGACTTAAGAGAAAGAACAAAGATACAGCTAATCAAAAAATGGGTCGATAAAAAGAGAAACAAACTTTTGAATATTGAAGTTCAATATTCTTTTACATTTTAGGAAGAAACAAATAAATGTATACACTGATTAGAGAATAAATTGGTTAGATTTATTCTTAAAACCAATCAAATTGTTACGGCTATATAGTATAACTAATGAAAATAGCAAGATTAGAATATAAGCAATACAATAAGCAAATTTGTAGAAATAAATTGTCGTAGAAACCGCTACCGAATAGGTAAGAACCATTCACCATTACCAGCAGTACGTTTTTTCAATTTCCTGCAACATGTTCACATTGTACCGCAAATCGATCGACAGCACCGCAATATAGCATTGCAGCTTGTTAAATTATTTGCATTACAGTGTGATATTGGGATTACTTACGGCTACATTGCTTGCAGAGCGTCCGAAACCAAAGATGACATTTATTCCAAACTATGTTTATCGATGGTAAGAGTTTCTAGTAATATCAATGAGGTGAGAAATAAAATGAAAAGATATGAATAATTTAGCAATTTAAAGAGCAAGTTGTTTACATTCTGTGATAACGAATAATTCTCCGTTACTTACTTGTCGGCTGAAGTGTGAACGAGTTAAGGCATTCCCATATTGGAAACTTGCGTTTGACAAGCCAGACTCGATGGCGCTGATAAGTGAGGTCGCACGGCAGGAATCAATACACCGAATGTTTATTCGCGCCGCCATTGACGCCTCACAGCATGCACACCTTTGATCATTCCATCTACGCCGTCTGAGTTTGTTGCAAACGACTACTGAAAATTCGTAGAAACCCAACATGCCTTATCAAATTTATTCATCTCCTCATGGCTGAGGAAATGCGCTCAATAAAGTTTGAGCAAAAGGTTGCTGACAACTTTTTTAAAACTACTTATGTTACACATAATATAAATAACTGCTTTAAAAATTTTATTCTCAACACGACACAAAATTAACTGTAATTTTATAATTATTTTATTTAACTTGCTAAAGTTGGCGAAATTATCTTAATTAGTCTTTGAGTAATTAATTCGTTTTTTTCTGGAAGAACAAAAGAAGTTGCTATCCGCATGTGTCATCGATGTTTTCTTCTTGACTGTGTATGAGTTTTAAACTAATTTTTTCTGCATGAAATTATATTTAAAAGGCAGTCAACTTTGAGGAGATGTTAAAGTCGTAAATCGTTTCTACCATATCCCTTAGGGCGCCAAAAGTTGGAAACTTTCTCTGAACAATCAATTTGTTGGCGCTGAAAAAATGTGGTCGCCAAACTAATAAATTACTCGCAAGGCAATTGAATGAAGGAAAATTATCGTCTGGCAAACTTTCGTTCGCTTCGTTTACAGACTATATGCCGAGTTAATCGCCCGACGCGACATGTCAACAACGCCCGACTTTCCCCAAACGAGCCTGAAAAAACACGCGCTAATTTCACGCAAATACTCGACGCGACAATATCTCACGTGCAACGCATTGTCGCGCAATTACCTGCATACGACGGTAAAGCGCGCTGATTCCGGTTAGGCTCAATTACGGTGTCTTGCTATCTCTGCGATGCATATCCAAAAGCGTGTTTCATGCTCAACACAAGCTGCAACATCTTTAAGACTTCCAAGACGTTGTTAACGCAAAGTACCCACGATGCATGAGAGATAGTACGCTTAAAAATGATGCCTTTCTGCGCATTACTGCAATTATACGAGCGGTGAAATTATAAACATTGTTGGCAATTTAGCAAAAGTGGCAAATTCTTTATTAATTAGAGTGATGCAATGTTGCAGCAAAATTCTTCAACGAAATTAAAATTATTAAGTGCAAATCGGTACTTGTTACAAATTTGATTAGAAAAGAAGTAGTCGTCGATTAGTAGAAGTAGTTGTATTTTCATTATTGTTATGTTCATATAACTTTACTGTAACACTTACTTTTAGTCACTTGTTAAAACGTTGAAGGCATGTTGCCTTTTTTAGTGTGAGAATTGTTTATGATTGTTTCCGATTTATATAGTTTCTAAATTAGTTCTATTGAGTAGAAGGTAGTCGGCTGTCGGAGATAGGTATTTTGAGAATTATGAGATTAGTCATAAGAGTTTAAAGATTGTCTGGAAGTGTAACTGGGTGGGCTCATTAAGGAATTTTGGGTTATTTAGTTGATGTTTGTAGATCTGAAGGATTATCTGTTTTTAATACTGTTAGTGTTGTATCTATATTATTACCTGCGTGTGAATATTTAATTAAGTGGTTAGCAAAAGAAGAATAATATATTTGGGGATATTTGAGGGCGCGCATATGTTTTTTGTACCGGATATGAAAATTTCGGTTGGTTTTTCCTATGTAAATGGATGAACAGAAGTTGCAGGTTAACTTGTAGATGCCGCTGGATTTGTGGATGTTAAGAGGATTTTTTGTTGAGAGATGGCGCTGTCATCTGGTAACTATGGTTTTAGATCTTTATATTATTATAAAACAAAATTACCATAAAATTGCTTAAGACTGAATTTCACGGTTTTACTAGAATTTAGAAAAATGCTGATAAAACCAAGAAATCATATTTACACGATTTACACTTGCAGAATATTAAGAATGAAATAGGGAATAAAGTAACGTCACTAGTTTTTTATATTTAGTGAAAATTATATAAATAACTATGATATAAACAAACTAAAGATCTAGTTTATGCCAAACATATATTCACTTGAAAAAACACTCTTCTATCATAACTTTATAGTCATGTGATTTATTATCATATAGTGTATATACTTTGCATTTTTGATATGATTTATAACAATATCTTATATTACATCTATTGCAAACTCCGCGCAAGGGGTCAAAGGAATTCCGATGTGGATACATGAACTAAATGAAATAAATGTTTTAATCAGAATCGTGATTGGCGAAAGGTACAAATGCCGCCGGCGGAGATGCATCTAATGGATGTGGCTACATTGCCGACAAATGACGACAAATTTGTTATCTTGAACTTTACATGGCATCAAAACAAATTTCTATTCATTAGTGGCAATTTAATCAAGTCGATTTGCAAGTTTGAGTTGTAATAGAATTCGATTGTTAAAAATATTAATAAATTGTGTATAAAAATAAAACTTAGAACTGCAGCCAACTTTCTGCAGCCAGTGGTGGGAGGTCAAATACGGTCGGCCTATGATTAATCTGGTTGCAGTACGCTCACAAGTCATTAATCACGACGCCCTACAAAAATAAATAATAATAAAATATATTCTTACTTTGGCTGTGACAATATATTTAAAATTACTTTCTTTGTTATTAACTTTCGTTATTACTCTAAACGTACGTAAATTCAATTTAGAGAAATAACAAAGTCAATTATAATTAAAAAGTGACTATCTTTGGCCAATAAAATATAATTTAATCGACCAAAAACTCTACATTTATACTAGAAAACTAGTTTTATAGTTTTAAATGTAAGAAATTCATACAATAAAACAAAAACAATAAAGAAAAAAAGATAATTTGACTGATTTTAATAAATTAATATCCAAAAACACTTTCTTTCTGATGATTGATTTTTGCTCTACTTAATTGCTTATTTGATCAAGATCAAGACATTTTATTTTGTACCTAAAATTCAAAGTATCACAACAGTCAGTACAGATTTGCAATGTGTTGCCTTGATACGCTTACGATATTATGCATATTTTTGTTCTCCGCTAAAACGCTTAATCACAATTAGTTTTTGTGCATGCTTACATGTTGCACATTCTATCCTTGTCAAGCGAAAATAATTCAGTGGCACTTGATATCAACATGTCATGTTTTGCCGAGAATATTTATTATCAATTGGAACAATCTTGATGTTTATTGTTGATTCCTCGGTTTCTGTGATTATTTTTCAATCACTAGTGAGATATTATAAAACGTTGAATTAATTGGATTAATACTGATTAATTTTTAGAGGTAAGTGCATTAATTGTTATTATAAATAGATTATTTCGAGTATCGTTGAATGTGGTAAGTGATATAATTAAGTTTGACCGATATAATAACCTATTTTACAAATTAGAAAGTTTATTGTTGTTGTTAATATTTTTAAATAAAATTTTTTGAGTGTGGTCACGAAGTGTTTAAGATTCATATTGTTGAAAATTTGCACTATAACACTTACTTAAAATTGATTTATAAAACGTTTTCGGCATGTTGCCTTCTTCAGTATGATTGATCTGTATAAATTTGCGGTTTATATATTGCTTAAGTTAGTAATACTGAGTGGAGGGTGGTCGGTTGTTTATTCTATCATGGATGGGTATTTTAGGGATTATGTGATTAGCCTCAAAGGTTTAAAGATTGTCTGGAAATGTGACTGGGTGTGCTCATTAAGAAGTTTTGGGTTATTTAGTTTGTGTTTGTAGATTTGAAGGTTTTCTTTAATGTCTAAATGCCTATTGTCCGTTTTTAATATTGTTAGTGTTGTGTCTATATTGTTACCTGCATGTGAATATTTAATATATAAACCGCAAATTTATACAGATCAATCATACTTAAGAAGGCAACATGCCGAAAACGTTTTATAAATCAATTTTAAGTAAGTGTTATAGTGCAAATTTTCAACAATATGAATAAAATTTGTTACAAGAACAGAAATATAAAATCAGTCATATCAGCACTTAAACGCCATCTTTTGAGAAAGCGTTACACTGGTATTGTACTTGGTTAGCACACAAATTAAGAAACAATTTTTTTTTCAATTTAAAGTATTGTTGAGTGTTCATTATGTGATTAAAACATAACTATAGCACTAAGCATACTGAAGAGAGCCAATAGTAATTAAATTTTATTCACATAATAATCAAATTTAACTACGTATTCTACAACTGCACCGAAATTTTCAAAATGTTGCATGTTTGTGCATGTCAAGTCAAAAGTCAATATATTCTACAAACATTACAAATATTGGAATTTAGTATTTTCGAATAAAATTTAAAATAAAATAAAAAAACAACCGCAAAACAATAGATCCTCGTCAGTTGTTTGCTTCAGACATACCAATCAAATCATACATAAACTACAAAGTAAACACTTCACTGCATTTACGACTAAATTACAACCTGCGCGCCTGGCAAGCGTAACCATGATCAGCTTGTGCATTTTTACGGCTGCAGCTTGAAGAGTCCGACGACAGTTTTCAGATAACATAATTTATCTCTCTCAGCCGTTGCGCAGGACTTTCACTGGTCGCGCCTGCTGAATACGCGCGCCTCTCGTCCATTGTCTTCAATGCTGGCTGGGCGCAAAGAGCACGCGAATCCCTTTAAATGCAACGTGCAATGCAACCAACGTAACAACAGGTTGTTGCGTGCATGGCAACACGCTTCGTTTTCGCTTTTAAAAGGCGCGGAGATCGGTCTAAGTTAAATTTGGCGTGCGGGGAATCACACGCGCCTGTGGCGAATTCGACAGGTATGTCACTAGTGTTACATCTACTCACTGCACGTTGCATATTGCAATTGGAAAAACAAGTATGACGATATTTTTTACCTCTATTACTAGCTACTAGTTGGCAGATTACTCTCGGGACGTTTAATAATGTCTATTAACGCATGCTCGCTAATTAATCTCATATCTGCAATTAAATCAGCCTGATGAACCGCCTCGAAGGAAGCAATTGAATCCTATAACCATCAGTCTATGATAGTGACTTCATTCGGAATTAATTAAAAGACTCTTAATTTCTTTTTCACGCCGAAGCAATTACTATGCTAAACACACATTAAGATATAAACTGCCCAGTCTTGGATCATAATGTCGACTGGACTCTATAAGTAGTGGTCAATCGCACATACATTTTTCTCCTCATTTATTTCCACGTGCAGACGTGCTAAGCGCACAATTTCTATGCGATGACAATAATGTATGATAATGCAGGCGCGTTGTAAGTAAGTCCGGCTTTTTAAAATGCGTAATGTAGTGTCGACTCATAAAGAAATTTACAATGCAATATTTTATATAAATTATTGCTGGGTTTGTGTGAAAAAAAATTTCCACAAGCTTGCTCGCAGTGTCATTCAAGCTATGGAAGCAAGAGTTACTTGTATATGCATAATAATTAGTGGCAAATATTTGCATTAATTGACAAATGCAAATATTGCACAGGAAGATTCGAAATAATTGACTTGTTTTCCATTAATATTATTTGGTGTGCTAGTAATAAAGAGTGAACATAGTTTAAGTAGTTTCTTGAGTAAAGCCGTTAAGATTGCGCTAGTAGAGATTTACACTCAATTTATTGCATTGCAAAAAGTGATGGTCAAGATTTTATTCTCCGATAGCTTTACTTATATAAAATTCTGATTAAGGTAATTATATATTATTTATGAACAACATCAGATGATTGCTGGATTGGATCATGGTGAGAATTCATGCATTCATTCTTTAACTCGATAATAAATCAGAGCACGATGATGTTGCATATTGTAATAAATTACAGCTGTTGCATTTCTAAGGAAAACTTTAATTATTTTTTTAATCGTAGAATTAAAGCTACATGATTGCAATGTTCAAATAGAAATGGCTCTGCGCCCTCGTGATGAGAGAATCAACTATACATGTGGATATTTATGAATGATTAGAAGCGATGCGATCAGCAAGTGTCAACAACAATTTCTTATTTTGTACGCACTTTCTCACCACGCGCCATTATTTATTGAGGATTCAGACAAAAAAAGAAATGCAATTTTGTATATCTATTTGGCAATGAATAGGTCATATTAATTTATTAAATAAGAAGATAACATTTGACCTTGTCAAGCCAAGCTGTTTTACGTTTCCTATCGTGAGATGGCGATGCGGATGATTGTGATCATGACTGCAAGAGGGCGCTGTTTATTACAGTAATGACAGGTCATTTTAATGAATAACTATTTGGCAAGCATTTCAAGTTTCTCATTACAAATTCACATCTTATTATATTAATTTTAAACATTAAATTAAATAAAAGCATATAAATGACCATTACTCTTGATTTATATTGATAATTATTATTTACTTACCAGCAATATAGCGGCAAATTTATTCATTACATATATACATACTGTACGCATATCGCAAATGCATACAACCGAGAAATGATGCACAGTTAAAGCAGTCATATTAATAATAATATGCCTGTTCAATTTATCACATCTTTCAATTTTGTATTTAACATTGACTTCTTTCACGAGGCTGACGTAGACTAATTACGTTATCTCTGTCGAAGCTAATTAACCCTATTTCAACGAGAATGTGTTGTATTTGTGCATTGCTTTAGTAAGTTGATGCAACAATTTACTAATTGACGTTTATTGTAGAATAATGCATTCTTGTGCAAATGGTAATTATAGAATTCAAAGCCTGAAAGCAATAAAAAGAAGCGTAATTGTGATTTAGCGATTTTTCGTGAGAGATAAAAATATCAAATGTTCTCGTTGTTGTGGAGCTTTCTTTTCCAATCGCAAAGCGAGTACGTAATCCGGGAACGTAATCTGATGATAGGAAATTTCTTCGCGCACGATATTGTTCCACGAGGTCACGACTGAGCGCTTCCTGATCTGCGACGCCCGGATCTCCCCGATTTTAATTGGATATAAATCGATTCAGAGCAAATCGACACGAAATAAATTTTCTACTTTATCTGAAGGAAGTACTGTAGCGTTTAAAAATGATACAATAATCTCATACACAAAATTGTGAATAAAATTGATGAACAATGAATCTAATGAATCTAGCAGGTGTTCAACGCATGCCCAAATAAAGGAAAAGATCTGACTAATATTTATCTTAAGTGACAATCATAATCCTACAGGAACATTACCGCTCTCCACTCAAAACACACGTGGTTGAATTTGCAATATAATGACGAGAAAGTACTAAAAAGTGTTGTGCCTTTGCTCTGGTTTTCTCACCCACTACTAGAAACAAATTTAAACAACTTATTTTGCACTAGGTGGATTTAATTTTTCCGAATAAAATAACGATAGAAACGTGTTGAAATTAAAATTATCGGTTATAAATTTAAACCGGCGATTGGTTCAACACGTTCGACTAGCATTGCTGATATATTAACATAACAAACAATGCCTCCAGTTATCTCTCAATCACGAACGTCTCAATGCGTTCTTTTGATTGTACTTGTGACAACATAAATCAATTGTAGATTATATGTTTAGCATTTTATCAAGATTTTCGACAATTTTATGTCTGCGCCTCGGGCGGTGGATTACATTTCGCACACCTAATATCCTAAGCAATATCAATCATTTGTATATATTTCGAGTGTGTAATAGGTTCGTGCAATAAATAATGGAACATACATCATCTGTAAATGCGTAGCAATTATGTGTACTAAATGTTATGCTAGGCGCTCAAAAATTAGATCTAACCGATTGAACTTACTGATTGTTCGGAAAAATATCAAAGATGGGCCTTTGGTCAATTTAGTTCCTGAGGCTAGTGCTGGATTAAGATATAATCATACATTTTCTCAAGTCAAGCCAGATTTTAATGCATTTACTGAATAATGTTCATTCTCTGGTAAGATATGGACAATAGTTGTGATTGCATTAATGTGTCAACTTGGACGATAAATCAATCCGCATGGTTCATAAATTTGGAATTTTGCATCGTCTCGTGATTATTTGTGGGTGTTCGTGCGTTCTTTTTAAAACAAATACCCATTGCATGTTATTGCGCATAATCATATGATTAACATGTGGATAAGATGGAAATGATAGAAGATGAGTTACGATGCTGTAATTTGTTTGGCGTTTGGTTTATTTGGTTTAATTTAATACGATTACATAATAAAATCTTACAAAACTAATATTGCGTTTGCAATTTTTGTATTTTATTTTGACATTTATTTTTTCTATTATTTGAGCGACAGTAAATCTGCGCGAAGAATACATATTAAAATTTTAAAGAAGAGCTTAAATTTTTAGAATAGTTTAGGGTGCACAAGATGGCAGTACAGTGGTGACAAAAAATTACCTTCAAAGAACGAAAATACGAGTTTTGACGTGATTAGGTTCGTATGTTTACAGAGTCAAATTGCAATTTTAATACTGTACGTATTAAGTATGTTTACTATTGTTTATGGCAATTGATTTGCGCTGATTTATTTAGCAATCTGCTTTCTTGATGTATCTTCAGATCAATTAATTATTAATGCATTTGATCGTAGCAGTTGAAATGTAGGTAATTACATTTCATGCAGAGTATAAGATCAGTTACTACTTAACGTGATAATGCATACACTTGAAAATTACAACATGATAATATTCCTATTTACGATAGACATTAAAATATTATTATTTATTTAATTTAAATATTTCTACAGTTTCCAGGCGATATTATTGCAATGCTATTTGTCATTATTCTTAGTTTTTCTATTATTGAATTGGAAACAGTTGCAATTAATTACTCTTGACGTAATAACTAATATAAACTAGAAAATAAAGATAGAATGTTAAGTTAACATACAGCTCTAAAAATTAATAAATAAGCAATGTAGATATTACTTTAGCTTGCTTATTCACAATTTTATTTGAAATTAATGCAACTTATTTAAGATATAAATTACTAATTACTATTTTAATAAGTCTATCTACATTGTCTATATTGTTAGGAGAAGAATGATTCAATTTCTAATAAATATTTAAGTGTTTTTTTATTCACCAGAGAAGGCTTTGAGGTCGTATATTATAAAATGATGATACCACCAGTTATAATTATCTTTACTTTAATTCAACGAAAGCTTTATCAGATTAAGTTGTGAAGTAATAAATTATCACCTTCTACCACAGATATTGCAAGATTTCATAATATATGGCTTCAGTTAAGTGGCAAAACATGTCATTAGGTGAGTTATTATTATGTGCGAAATATTATTGAATCGTGGAAATATGATATTCATTACGAAAGCGCATTTGCATTCGAAGCCTCTGAATGTGTGATGCAGTCGGGCACCTCAAGCAATTCGCGGAAAACGCACGTGGCACGCAGCAATATGCGGTGCGCCAATGTAACTATTTTCGCTAATTTGTTGGCATGCAATATAATCGGGGTTAGGCGCGGCTCGTTGCAAATCGCTGTGAACTTTGACTCTGTTCGAATCTCTCGTGGAAGAGTCATGCACGTATGCTAAAACGTGCAGCATCCATCTGCATCCCAACAGCGTCCTTTCACAACGCCATGCCAGCTTCAAGTGTCGGCGATTCGTCACTGACAAAGGTACATGTTTCCACCAAATTGGCGGAGATGCCATTCACATTGACAAAGTAGTAATAATTATTAACGACGAGTAATAGAAGAAATGTGGATGTAAGATCGATACCAGAACGGTTGAAATATAATTAAATACATACGTGCAAACAAGTAATTTTTTTTTTAAATTAAAATTAATATGAATGACACCACCATATTAATTTTCGGGAATCTTCTCGTTAATATTGAGCTAATTTTATTTTGAATACAAAACAATATTATCTATGATATACGTATAAGTTAGGGGTTATCAAAATGGCTGACTAGTTGGCATGGAGATGATAAGAGAAAAACACATTGAATTTCAAGGGTACTACTTAGTTGTTATTTGTTATTTTTGAAGCGTGCTGTAACTATACCGGTATATATAAGACACTGTACTTGACCTCCATTTCCTTATACTACATCAACTACCAGAGTTGCAAGTAGTTATTAGGACTGAATTCTGTGAGAGTATATATGATATTGAGTATACCCTCAGCAGGATTTGAATCCGTGTGTCCCGAATATGCACCTCACTGTCACTGCTACAGTCAGACGGCTTACCGACTATAGTACGGAGCGGAGACCGCTTAGTTAATCAACAAAACTTCTAACATGACTACTTTATTTTACAATTATTCTTTTTATATTATTTTCATTTCATTCATTAAATGAGACCTTCAATTTAAAAACTATAGTGTTAATTAAAAAATCAACCGAGGGAATGGGATAAAACTGATTACCCTATTAGATTTATTTTTATTTTATAAATTTTATGTAATGTACGTCAAAATTAAAGATAAATTTTCTTTTTGTTTGTCTGGAGCCTTGTTTGTTTGCAATCCATGCAAAACATAGATTGCACTGAAAATCTATATTAAGTAAGTGTAATAACTTAAGTAAATTTCATCTACACAATGAATCTTAAACATTTCGTAACTACATTCAAAGATACTCTAAATTATTTCTATTCCAACAAAATTGACTAAAGTAGTAACACTTTAATTAGCTATCTACAGAAGGCAGGCAACTTCTATTATGTGCTGAAGAAGTGTTAAACATATAGACATCAACACTTAATTAGAGACTTAGGTGGCGTAATACCCCAAGTCAGTAGACGCATAGCACAAGCATAGCGAAACTTTCCCTCATAAATGCCGAAGAGCCTATTCAGTCTGTGAGAAAGGGGTGCAAGAACACTGAATCAGCGTACCGCATCACCAGTACGTGGTACAGGAGACTATTATCAACATTCAATAGAGCACGGCCACGCTAACCATTGCGTTGATAGCTAAATATAACATGGAGATAAGGGTTTGGGCTGAATTCTCAATCATAGTAGTGATTGAGACCAACCAACTACCAACATTATCAGAAGTGTTTATTCTACCCCTCCGTAACCTACTACTGCAGGAGATTTTAAAGAGGGTACGGTACACTATAAACTCTATGGTAACAATAGATTATAGAAACTTTGAAGATGCTCTGCATGATGCCAACCTAGTAGACAAAATTACATAACTCGAGCTCGGTAAAACAGAATTTTCGGTATTTTAAGGAGACAAATATAATTAAATAGTGCAAACGGAGAATCATCAGAAGATTTGTAAGCTACTACAAAAAATGAACTTCCAACATATTATCAATAATCAAGAAATATGTCTAGAACATTGATTTCCCAATTTTTTAAAAACACCTTGAAATTGAAATTAAATGCAGTCTCTTCTTCATACAAATATATAAATTCATCGTATTCTTGAGAGTCATCCTAATCTATTTGAGTAGTATTGTGCCGATTAGGTGAACATCCAACTCTAAAACACTGCCTTTACTTTTTCGGCATGACCTGTTGTTTGTTTATTTGAATAAAGGAGTTCTACATTATGAAAATTATACTACAAGTCATTTTTCATGCTCATCGGTTGCGCACAGTTATTTAGAATGGAATTAAAACATTCTAATTTAAACATGCTCGTAAATCTACGCACAGGTAAATCTGAAATATGATTAATACAAAATATATAAATATGTGTGCATTAATAGTATGACATTTATATCTTTGTTTAAGGAAGGAATTATTGTTCTTTATTTAAATTTTAAGGTGCCTTTTTAGAATTTGAGATGTTGATGTTATTACCGAGTAAGCTCTCTTCTAAATTATTGATCTTATGTTCTGATCCTTAGAGCCTATTCTTTATAGTAGTTTGCAAAACTTCTGATGTTTTTTTCTTTCAATTACTGCATCATATGTGTCTAAATACTTTAAATTCTGTATTGCCATGCTCGATCTTTGTAATTTTGTTCACAAAGTTGACATTCTCAAAGTTAAATAAATCTATTTACTACCGCAGTAAAACAACGCTTCCGCGTGTCCGGTATGGTCTAGCGGCTAGGATAGCTGGCTTTCACCCAGCAGGCCCGGGTTCGACTCCCGGTATCGGAATAGTTATATTTTTGATTTGTTTGTTACGAAACTTATTGTAATACTTTTAGAAGGTCCAAAGTATATTGTAACATATTTATGTATGTATAGTATATTAATAGTAATATTGGAAAGCAATCGGTCAACTGTCTTTTAACCATGGAAAAACGATAATTAAATCAGCGTTTACAAAATAACATAAATATACAACAACAATAATAATTATAATAATATAATTTCTTTCGTATCGTGTAGAAGTTTTTAAATGTACTAAATAACATATTTAAATTTATTATCTTCTTCTTCTCCCTAGAAGAAGAAAGAATTTTATTAAGTTGATATAAATTTTCATTGACACACAGTAATTATTTATTAATATAACGATTTCGGCTTATTATCTACTTCAGTATGAGTATATTTTGTTTATTGTTAGGTTTTTGATGGTCATTGCAAAAGTTGGAGTCGGGTGATCAGTTGTTTCCTACTCAAGGAACCAACAAATCGAAAACGTTATATCAATAAATAACTAGTAAGTGTTATTGTTACATTTTATTCATATAATAAATATTAAACAATACCTAGTCGCGACCATAGCAAAATTTATTCCGAACTTTTAGATTTATCCGGTCAATCAAGATTTTCGTTTATTTACTTTATTAAACATGATAAATGAACTACTTTTAATCCTGCAAAGAGTGCACTACAAATGGTGATAAAACAATAAATATTAATTCGCAAAATAATTGCAAGCACGGTCGCGCTCCGTAGCTCAGCTGGTAAGGCTGTAGAGGTGACAGCAAGGTGCACAGGTTTCAATCCTTCTGAGGGTATATCCAATAAAACATATATTCTCACAGAATTCAGTCCCAATAACTGCTAATAACCCTGGTAGTTGATGCAGTATAATGAAATGGAGGTCAGATACGACGGTGTCGGCATCCGGTATGGTTGCAGTACGCTCAAAAAAGTAGTGCCAACACCTACATAACAAGTAATCCGCTCTTACTGCTCAAAAATAAAATTGCATGCATAATTGGATTTAATCCTGTAATTTATAGATTTGCTTGCAGCTAGAAAATACACATAGTAGTGCACAGAATATAATTACTCTGCTAATGCATAAATAAAACATGGAATATAAGGTGTAAAAATTACACTTCGTACAAGTCTAATAAATAACTTATAAGAAAATAGCTTTTGTACGAAGTAAAAACTGCCATGTTTAAATTATTATCATACGTATATGTTGACATGTCTAATAGCATTGCAAAACAATTGCATGAGACTAATTGGAACGTATTTATTAGAACTATAATAAATCGATTAGAACATACATGAAATATAATTATTTTACTGGCAAGTTATTTCAATTATTTCCGAGCCGGAACCACTTCCAGTGCTTGTGCAGACCAACGTTGGTCAACCATGATCAAACCGATTAGTCCGTCTAATAATATATTTAATTTGTGGTCTAAATAAGATGTACGGAGAGAAATGTGTAATAAATCTTCAATTGAATTTTTATTGGAAGAGATTATTATGTAGAAATATGACATAGCACATGCTATGCTTGGGCAAGAAGCAAAAAATGTTTTTATCTAATTTTTCATCTCTAAGCTGCAAATTAGAATCAAACTATATAAATTGACGGAAATAACCAAGCTAGAATTGTAAAGTTAGAAGAGGACATACACATGTAATGAAAACTATACTACATGCACAAGTAAATTTTTCGTGCTCATCGGTTACGTATAATAATTAAAAATAAATTTAAAATATGCTTCTTGATAATATGTACTTACACTCAAATTGTAGGTGGGAGCACGCGTGAGACGATTCTTTGCTGTGAATCGCCTGCGTGTCTTTATAGAGAGCTCGAGCTTCCCGGGTAAGAAATCTTCAAGCGAAGATAGAAGGTTGAATTGTTTATTCTGAATTGATTGTGGGTTGAGACTGAACTACTGGGCTAATCGGTTATTGAGATCAAACTGCTTTGTTTGTAAATCTAGAGCAAATATGGCACTATACGGCCCTCTAGATTCTGATTATTAATTTTATAAGTTGGCGCAAACACAAATATAAAAAGGATTAATATATAATAATAAATGATATATTACATTAATAATATAATATTTATATTTATTATATGGGTAAAATGTATCTTAGTATTTAAAGTATTGATGAGTGTGGTCACGAAGTGTTTAAGATTCATTTTGTTGAAAATTTGCACTATAATACTTACTTAAAATTGATTTATATATAGTGCATACAGTTATAGTGCAAATTTGTTGCTTTCTTCAAAAAGAAATAATCGATCACTCCACCTTAACTTTTACAATGCCCAATACACAAAAATAAACAAAATATACTGAAGTAGATAACAAGCCGAAATCGTTATATTAATAAAGAATTACTGAGTGTCAAAGTAAATGTATATCAACATAATAAAATTAAATGTTATTCAAAAAAGTAAGAAATTTTTTTAATTTATATCTTTACAATACAAATTTTGCTTTAAAGCCAGTTACTGGCTTATGATAAATTGCTATTGCAAAACGGAAAGTCAGATTTTCAACCAAAATGAATAAAGTACAAAACCTAAAACGACCTTTCCGATACCGGGAGTCGAACCCGGGCCTGCTGGGTGAAAGCCAGCTATCCTAGCCGCTAGACCATACCGGACGACCGTACGTTCTGCTTTAGTGTTGAGTGATATTAAATACCTCTATATTTAATCCTGCTAAAAATAGGTTAGGAAGATGCTTGACACGTGCTAAAATTTGCAGAGCTTGGTTTCGATTCACGGACTTTGATGCCAATTTCACGCTTCTCTGATCAAATTGTTAGAGCTCACTTTTTAGGTTATATTAGATTAGGTGTATTCATATAATAATTATATTGGTTATTTAGACAGGCGTGTTGATGTAATACATAACGGTAGTCAATATTATTCTACGACGTTAGCTTAATATAAGCTCAATTTTTCTTAGGTGTAATTCTTATAGGATTTCCCCTAAATCAAGTCTAAGGTCAATAGATCAATAGCTGGAGGCTAATCAATCAGCAGGTTGGTATACGCTTACTATAATTTAAAGAATAGCCAAAAAGCAAAAGATTAACTTGTATATTTTGAAACGTGCTATGTTACAAGATGAGAGAATAAAGTGATCTTGATTGGTTTTTAATTTATCAGAAACTTATATAATTATACACCTGGTAATTTCTGCAACGATATTACTCTTGAATTTAAAAGTGGTTAGACCCACAGACAAGTAGAATTAAAATGTCGGCGTAAGTCAGAATTTTTCCACTATAGCCGTATCGCACTTGAGCATGCGTTTAAGCTCAAAAAGAAGAATCTATCTTAAATCACCTTTCAGGGCTGCTTAAGTTACAGCTGTATATTTTGAGCGTTCAAGTGCTTACAAAGATAAATAAGAAGAAAGGATGCTAATAACTTTATTACCCAAACGAATAGTCAACAATTGTAGTTTGTAAAAGCATCGACTATGCCGCCCGAAGGTTCATACAAAACACTGACTATTTTGACTGTTCCTTGTCTACAAGAAAAGTATTCCATTCTGACATGTTTATTTAAAATGCAGTTTTCCAATAAATAATAATTTTCATTCATTCAATTTTCGTTTATTGCTATGCCAGACCCAAGTATTTTTGGGCATCTTGTCTGGAGTTTACCATGTCCTACATGTAGTCAGCATATTTATTATTGCAGACGTATTTATATAGATTTGATCATTAGAATAACTAATTATATATTTAAAAAATATGTAATGGTGGATTTTACACCATCTGCAGACAAAGTGAAAATCATAAAGGGTGTCGACAAAGTGCGCTTTAAAAGGCTCACTTAGATAAAATCCGTCTATGAAATGAAAGCGCTAAAGATCAAACGCAAACTTGGTTATGTTACGTATCACATCAAAATTCTCACTCAACTAAGAAATTGTACTTTAGTTAAGAACAATTAAGAACATTTCATACGCAAACTTCTACTCGATAACCAAAATAAGTCGTCAAGAACCGCTAATTTCACACATCCGAAAACTTCTACCTGTTTAAAACTAGTCATAACTATCATTGTTGTTATTATTTTTCTATGACTGAAGAATCGACGGCCTTGTATATGTATGATTATAGATGATTACGCGCAACTAAGACATTTCAATTAATATTTTAATTATTTAACTGCGTGTCTTTCTGTTATATCAACTATGCCGACGTAAAATGGAGATTGAATATTTGGACATGAGGTGGTAGGGTTATTTATATTGTCTTAATTCACCAAAAACCGTTTAGCAGAGCGTGGTTTCGATCCACGGTCCTCTGGGTTATGGGCCCAGCACGCTCCCACTGCGCCACTCTGCTCCTGTGCCCCCTGCCAAGTCACACATCTTACCCCCTACAAAATAACCTTAAATATAGAATAAATACAATAAATTTGATACAACTCGTGACTTTAAAGTATATGTATAATTTGAATTACTCGAAACCTTCATAATAAATAATCATCATCATTCAGTAAAATACCAAACGCTCAGCAGGTAGTCTTTCAGTTAAACAATCGAATGCATTATTAAGCAAATTTATGTAAATATTGCAATAATTAATTACGCTTTCAATTCCCAGATCGTGTATCGACGATTTGCCGAACGCCCGCTGAAGAAACATAACTTATTTACATCTATCAATTGCAACAAATTGAATATTTTGCCCCATTCCAATTTTCATTCTCGCACACCACATCGCCTTCTTGAGCCTGATCGAAATCACATTGCGCGCTGATTTGAATCACAATAAATTGCGATTGCGACACTGCAACCTGTACGTAATCCTTACTTGTCTTGTGAGTACTCTTTGCAATCGTTAATTCAAATGCGTGTGCCACAACACGGGCACATGCTGCGTTCCATTCCACCTCGCGAATAATAAGTAATTAATTAATTAGGCACTTCACAGTGGGTGTCCGTGCAATTTGTACCTCTAGTCAACAGCTCCGTTTTACTGCTTCACTGCGTGTGTTGTTACCAATAGATTATAAATCTAACAACATATGCACATGAGCTGTCATGTCTCATATTTCATATTTCAGTACATATTTCAGTCTTGCATGGAATATTTATTTTTCAAGTTCTAGTGGGCACTTATTGGTATGATACTGATAGATTGGTTCATCTTCTGCGTAAAATCAAATTGCTGTAATAGAATGCGCGCGTAGGACGAAGAAGAAAACGGGATGAAACAGTTGCTGCACCCAGTTAGGTGTATACGATGAGTCTACATCTTGTGCCGTGTTAATAAAACTCATTGCAGCAACATTGCATTCATTCAATTTTTGGTGTTAATAAATTCGTGCTGTTCGAGCTGCCTATTATACAGTGTCGTGCAGAAAATGTATTCGCGGCTCCAGTTTCAGGCGTCCTAACCTCTAAATTAGATCTTGCTTATTTCGCTAAACTGAAAGTAAGTAAGTAATTGATTATGCTGACAAAGTGTCTAAGATCCTTGTTCCTTGTTGTTTTGAGTGACCAGTTGCATATCAAATAGCACAGCGTTGAATCTGAATAAATTCAAAACGAAAGCAAGATGAAATTTTTCCCGTGCCCAGTGCATAAATCATATCGCACGAATCCATAGAATTACCAGCATAATATATGCAAGGCTTGTACTCGAATTCGGGAAGAGAAAGACGTTGAAAGGAATTCCGTTATCAACAGGTTGATTCTCAACGAGGCGGCAACCCACAATACTGCTTGTGTTGTGGGTGTAGTGTTTCCACTTTATTATGTTCACGCTTGCTGGCGTGCCGTAATACACCATACACATCGCCAATGGGTTCGGTTACAATCAAAGTTGAATGTTACAAATACTTTTCGCATAGTTTTGGCACATTGCTTTTTGTTGTGCAGTCTCAGGAGGGAATAAATTACACGGTTATTATGTACGTGAGTACTCAAATTGCAAACTCACCGTGAAGTGTCGTAATTAATGATGCTTAGAATGCAGAAAACACTGTCGGGAGAATTTATCATTACGTTGGCAAGGCAAGCAAAAAAATTGTGATTTATTTGCTTGGAATGCACCTATATATTAACCTGTTGGGATGGAGGCTTGTTTATTCTGCAATCATGAGCTTTAATCTCATTTAAACTGTGCCCTCATATGCATCCAAATGGTCACAATATAAAATTATAATACATTATTATAGAGAGCAAATAATATTATATATATATATACAAATGTAGCAATTTGATTGCATCATATAGGTTTGCTAGCTATGTAAAATATAATAGGTACAACAGTTTTTTTTCTTGCTTCATAATAATAATAATATTGCAATCTCTTTTTTTTTGTTCTCATATTAATAATGCTAATCCAATCCTATCAACACTCAAATCATAATTATTGTATAATTTTATTCATTATTTGTCTTTAAGAATCAAAGTTTATTCCAGATGAAATAAATACCGACTTTAGAGAGTATTTGTTATTCCATCAAAGTCTCGGTTTAATTCAAATAACTCACAAATAAAGTTAGATATTTTTCTTCAAATTTATTCATTATTAATATATTGTTTGCACTGAAAACTTTTGCAGTGGAAGAATAATCCATATTTTGGTTGTAAAATAATAAATTTTAAATGGAATTTCAAATTAATTAAATTGAAGTGATACATTAAATTACAAAGCAGCATTCGTTATTAGAATTCATTAATTACAATATTTAACAAGAATGCATTTTCTCACATTCTTTCCAAAAATAAAATGACCTGAAATGACCAAATTCGAAATGTTTTGCTTTTGCTCACCAAAAATTTATATCTTCAGTTTAAATTCTGTTTTCAACAATAGAAAAACCATCTTCTCTATATAATGCAATTTATCCGGTTAATTGTAGTTTAATATATTCTTTTATTAGAAAAATGCTATAAATTAACTATTTCCACGCTGTTACTTTAAATAAGATTTTTTTGCTATTCTAATAATTTGACACGTTTCTGCTACTTAGCTGAATTTAGTTATCAAGAAAAACTAAAAAAGCTAAAAAAATGTAATCAACAAGCTGAAACAAAATCGAAGAAATGGTAAATATTTGTTATGTTTGATAAAACTTAACTATAAAACTTATTTAATATTGATAATAAGTATGTGTTATAGTTAAGTTTTACTCAACACAATGAATATTAAATACTTCGTAACCACATTCAACGATACTTCTGCTGTTTTTTCTGCTGCTCAGAGTTTACTGTATAAATTATTAGCAATTGTCTACAGCAGGGGTCGGCAACCTTTTTCAGACGGCCGGCTACTTTGAAAATACGTTTTCTTGTACGGGCCGCACATTGAATTTTGTGTATTATAACAATAACACATTGTCAGCAGTAACGACACGCTGACGCTATAGGTTTGTTGTGTTTTTTTAAAAATTATGTTAATGTCCTTTGGCCTACAGGATCTACTAATATTAGTTGGGACAAAATGCAAAATTTCTTTAAAAATTCATCAATAACTTGTGAAGCAAATTTGATTATATATTAAAGAAAGTTGCCGATTTGTCACATTATTATATTTGAATTTGGATTTGAATCAAGTTTAATTATTGTCCGATCAAAGCGTATTTGTGCACTGCAAACAAAACAAGATTTCGCATTAAACAATTTGTCATTAATTGTCACAAGTAAATGTAATTATTAGAAAACGAGATAAAAAGCGTAGTTCGAAAGGTAGCAGAAATTACTATAATACTTCAAACATGGCGGTCAATTAATTAAGTTTGCAGTTAAATTTTATTTGCGGTTCAATTACCAGGAATTTGTGAGAAGGGAAATTTCCACACAACCTAAACGACTCGCAGTGAGAATAAACTTTTATCTTTATTGACTTTAATCTTGCACTACGATTTCCAATAAAGATTATCTCTCATTGAGATCGACGTAATTGTTGGGCTCTCATTTTGATTATCGCTAGTTAGCGAACAATTGTTTAAGACGGTTCTGCTTGAAGGCTTAAGCAAATAAGTTACTGCACTTTACTATCGGTAAGACAATATCAATACATTGTTGAAATGCCTATACTGATCTGCACAAAGATAATGCGCTTTATGCGCATCATAACTTAAGGTATCTTATATCGAACAGCATCTTTGCATTGCATCTCGGCCTTTTGACTCTGTCAAAAAGAGTGTGCAATCAGTTACGTCATTGTAATATTAGTTCTAATTTATTTTGAATGCTGTTTTTATATTAGTTATAAATGACTAAGTTTGACATTAATAGCTCCAATCACTAATCATAAAAAAAGTTATAGCATTTCAATATCTCCGCCTCGATTTGGTCTACATTGCCCCAGAGTGGCTTACAGGTCTTGGGTCGTCAAAGTGAAGAAAGCAATGGCCAATTTGTAATGTAAATGATGTGACAATACGCCGAGCGATATGTCGCAATTTGTATCAAAACTGAAGAATTATATGGGCATTAGGTATTTATCTTGGATACGCTTGCAATAACACTGCACTGCAAACTTATAATATTACTTTCTCCGTCAAGACCTTTTTTCAAGCCTGGATATCAGATGGTTAGACTCAAGTTGAATACAACGTGATTTAGTATTCAGAGCGATTCTAAACCTATGAGAAGATGTTCATGAATTTGAAAATGGCATGGCCTCGCAAAATTAGATAATACCTCACTGACAGCATAATAGTCTTCACATTTTGATTAATTCTGACAGCTGCGTCTTGCATTTTTAGTTGGCGTGTTTCTATTTACACTGTGTAACGTTGTAATCTTTCATCAGAAAATTTATGTTTATTATAGCCGGCGAGCAATTTGTGCCTTACGTACATGTCCTTTACCAATGAGCAATGAAGACAATAATTGAAGATTTAGGTTATGGTTCTATGCGCGTGCATAACGCGTGACGTCCATACGCATCGCATTTCAGCATCACAGCTAGTGAAGTTTTATGTTGGGAATTAATGCTGCTTGCAAAAACTAGTTTGCAGGTGAACATACTCCGTTTTTGCGATAAACCTAGAGGGCGTAACTGTCGCCTCGATTTTCTATCCGTTCTTAGATCAGCGCTTTCCAAACTGAAACGCATGAAATAGTTTACAAATGTCACAAAGAGAGGCATATGAATGCTTCAAAGAGGCATCAAACTTAACTGCACGGAACAGTCACCGAAAGTTTGGAAACCACTGATGTATAAACACGCTAAACAAATGCAGAAGAGTGCTGCAAGCTGTTAAGGCACGTAATATAATTTGCATTTAAATGCAATTGTAATGCATTTTCCTGCATTATCATAAAATTACATTGAACATATTTGTTTTGTTTTCTTATAATAGAGCAACATAGAATCCAGAAAACGGTCGTCAGATTACGTTCAATTTAGAATGAGATAAAATGAACATATACAAAACTATTAAACATAAACATGATTCTAATTCAATAGCCAACGTGGCGACTAAACATTTAATTTAATATGGAATTAAGCAGAAAGTTTATGATGCAAATAACAAGTGAAAATTAGAAAGATAACACACCCAAGTATTTTGATGATTTGTATCATCTTCTCTGCGATAACAAGTATTTTTGTTAAAAAGTTTGTTACAGATATTTTTTTTATTATCATGAATTAGCACAATTGTGAACTGATTGCTAAACTCAAGATTTATGCATCGTTCAAGAGACTCTTTTATTTAAATTATGTCATTTGAATAAAAACTATATTTGCTTCAGTAGTGCCATCTTTTGAGGAAGCAATGGACTGGTATTACACTTTGTAAAAATCACGATAACACATTAGTCAAAAGACCAAAGTAACAACGGCTTTTTGATATTATTATACTACTGAATCAATAAATAAGAATGAGTAAAATTAAAATAATCGAATTTAGAGTATCGTTGAGTGTAGTTACGAAGCGTTTAATAATTATTACGTAGATAAAACATAACATAAATGCACTAAACACGCTGAAGAAGGCAATAAGCCGAAAATGTTATACAAATCAATATCAAGTAAGTGTTATAGTTTATATCAACATAATGAAAACAAAATATAAAGAGCACTGCGAGTGCTTCTGGTATTACGTATTCGTAATTACTTTCTTTGTGAAGATAATGTCCGTATAAGCTATGTTACTTATGTTTCTATCTAATATCAGTGTCACACAACAATATACAATATTGAAAGAAAAGTTAAATTAAAAATTTTTCAACGCAAGTTTACAGCTGTGTCAACATCGGCATACATCGTTTATAGTGACAGCTTCAGTCAATGTTGCCAACCTAATTGTGCCAACACTCTACAAACAAGCAAAAATTCTCAGGAGCGTTCTAATGTTTGTTGTGGGCAGAACTAGGCGATTTAAATTGAAACTTCTTGCTTTTATAATCAAAACAGTTGGTGACTGACAAAGGTTAATAAAAATCCTACATCAGGAAAATTCTCCATTCTCCATCGAGTCAAAGACTCGAGTAAGTAGAAGCAGTATTGCCTCTGCAATGAAAGGTTCTCTTTCCACATCCACCTTCAACTAATTCTGATTCTATTAGATCAATTCACGCCATAATCATTAACATGCACAAGATTCATTAATCAAGAGATAATAGCAGTGACAATTATTGGTAATTTGTACCCTCCCTTGGTGCCACCGTGGGTTATTAATCAATCAAGCGATCGAGCACGAGGCGCGCGCTTTCGAATATATTAAAAGAGTAATTAGCAAAGTGTCGCTTTGCGCAGGCCGTCAGCTTTGTGCATTGCAGTTGGATGAATGCACTCGTGTGCAGTTGTTCGCCGCCCACCACTGTTCATTAGGTTACAGCACAATTTGCGGGCTGGTAATGACACCATGCCGCGGATAAATTAATTAAAGCTTCATCCGCCGTTAATATTTAACAACGCGAGTTCTAAACAATTATCGTGTTGCGGTGCGCGAGCGCGTTTGTCTAATCGTTTGGCAACGAGCAACATTAATATTGTGTTGCAATTAGGTGTCTGCGTGTGATTGTCATCTATTGATCGCTGAATTGATCTTGATTGAATGCATAATTTCTCAGCATTCGCATCAAGGAAATTCTTCTAGAGTTGTATATGCTCGGTGTCACCGACTTGTATGCAACTTTCTATAATAGAGTACTTGATCGCCATGGGCGCTCGCAATGTGCGCAAATTATTGATTATAATTGATAGCGAAATCGGAGCGCGTCGCTGGCGATGAATGAGAATCGGATAAACGTGTCTCGAATGTTTACCTTTTTTGTTAATGCAATTGCAGCTACAGGTATACGAATCGAATAAATCATTCTGCGGCTGGCTGTTGTATGTCGCAAAATTATTGCATACGCAGGTGCAAACGTCGCCACTTTCTAGCGCATCTAACCAGATGCGCTTTATTTCCGCATCATTATTCGCGCGGCACGGAAAATTTAAATCTAATTAGAAATGAATTATGGTGGAAATCATTATGCGCCCGTGGTAAAAAGCGCCCTGATAATTGGAAACGCACACCGTCTTCAATGCAGACAATTTGTTGTTGACTTTTGATTTAGGAGTTTTACGTCGTGCGCGCAGAAAACGAGAAATTCTAGAATTTAATGACGGTTGCTCTCTGTCAATTACTGGAGCTGAATGTGTAAAATTTAAAGTGGTAAATTGTAGCAATTTGATTGAAATAAATCGCTGTGTGGTAATAATCATCACAGCTGTTTTCTTGACTTTGCTGCGGTTTTCCATCGCAAAGCTATTTACAAGTTATGACTTTTGTTAGCCTGACCTAATAAGTATCTAATTAAACAATTATTAACGGCCGTGATAACGAAAGCTGGAATTATCACATCTCGAGCGCAATACAATTTAGTCGTTGAAGGCGTATAATCGAAACGTT
Source organism: Diploeciton nevermanni (assembly GCA_027575565.1). Classification (NCBI taxonomy): domain Eukaryota; kingdom Metazoa; phylum Arthropoda; class Insecta; order Coleoptera; family Staphylinidae; genus Diploeciton; species Diploeciton nevermanni. The sequence continues at coordinate 37,980 of JAODIE010020811.1, forward strand.
TAGTAAGACGATTTAATGTATCATTTGTTGTTAGTGCAACGTTTCGTGAGCGTTGGCAAGGATAAGTTCAGCGTGTAGAAATGCGATGCAGGTTGCAAAACGACTGTTGCGCGAAAAGGGGTTATTGAAATTCGCTTAGGTCTGTCATTCATCCTGATGGCTGCACTGTTTGTTGCAGGCTAGTGCTGATTTACATGCGTTCAAACACTCAATTATAACTTCATCTTCCCGAAGGCTAAGCACAGCTGGCCACTCACGCGAGACACTTTTATTTTCATTTGAAAAGGTTTCCACTTTATTTCCAGCATAAGTAGCCACGGCTTTAAATGCATTCCTACAAGTTGAATGTGTAATTAGACAAAGAATTATATGAGGGTGTTACTAAGCGTACAAACGTGCTGATTTCAGAGAGAATAGCAGTATGTTACAGATAGAGTAATTACCATTGCACTCTGTGTCATCTTATTCTTCGCCCTGCAATGTACTCTACCCTAAGACTATAATAAAATGAAGTAGCCAGTGGGACACACTCTCTTAACAATATCATCTCTGGTACTAACCTAAATTGGCTAAATTCACCTGCTGGCATCATCTCAGCCTGGGTTCAACCACATACAAAATATTTCAAATAAATCACCTTGAAATTGCCATCGTAATATAATAAATAATACCGACTATTGAGTGAGAATTTGCTTTACTAATGTACACTGCCCGCTTACCCTAGAAAAAACTTATATCATAATGGGTTTCAATAATTATCGTGAAGCTTATCTGTAATTCGTTTATAAAAAACTTAATCGGACAAAAACATATCTGCCTGAAATTGATATAATACCAGTCCAAGCCAACATTTTATAAGCAGTAAATAGCGCTAACAGTGTTAGAAGTCAACATTGTTTTTTATATTGTAATGTCACGTTTGTGCCGCTTGTTAACCCAAACTGAAACATCGGCTAATTTCATTATTACTAGATATTACCAAAGGCAGAAAAACATTAGATTTTGGACATAAAAAAAATTATTCAACAGAGAGAAAACTAGGAAAATGCTAGGAACTGGTTTTTGAGGTATAAAAAGTAAGAAAAACTAGTATGCTTATAAAGGTTTTTGAAATGCCAAGGATGCAAACCGCTTATCCAATTTCTGTTGGCATTATTGATTGTCATCCCTGTCAATACATTTTTTCTTTTTGGTATATTATTTCTATACTTCAGCCGAAAAGTGACAACATGAAGACAATTACTAGATATTAGTGATAAGATGTCTTAAATGGCCCAAGAGTGTGTGGATTACCTTAAAATGGTTTAAAAATTTTTGCAATTTATTCAATAAGGTGTAAACTGAGAAGAAAAGAGAATCTCTTCCGACAGCTAAGCATATTTTTCTAATTATAATTTATAATATCTGTTATCGTTCATATCATAATGGTCTCAAATTTTCTTATTAAAAATACCATAATAAGTGATGGTTTATTATAGATTTTATAAAACTTAAGTATAAGAAAGTTTATTATTAGATCGATTAAAATGCCACGTGAAATATATTAAGACAAAAATTGTGAAAAGAATATTTACTGAACCATTTAATGACTATTATTGACAAATATGATTGGAAGCACTAGTTTCCATATGATTAACTACAATCTTTATGATCTGAATCGTTTGTGTTGCACCGAAATTTACACTTAACAGTGATCACTGGGATGCAAGAAAGTTGCAGGTTTCTCACTATAAAGTTTCGGAGCTTCTTGACATGGGCTCAAAGAAAGAGCATTGATTGAAATGAGTGCCAATTATGCAGTGATACATACTGATGTTTGACTATATTGGACTCTCTAAAACTGGGTTTCTTATTATATTGTAGGCAAATACTGAGATTGATGTACCCTTACCTGCTACCCTGCTTTCTACCATCTCTTTCTGCTATTCCTTCAGAGATGTTTCTGATCCCATCTATAATTTTACATGTATTTGAAATTTTTATTCCTTTACAATATTATCTCATCGCTGTCTATTTACCGTTTTACTCTATGATTCTTGCAATCAAGTTGTTTTGAGATCAAACCTAAGCCATTCATATGATGAAATTTATAATGTTAGCACTAATCTTACAGCTCCGCATTATGGCTTGTTGCCCAAGCCCTCTACGAAAACACAGGTAAATAAACATAAGTGAATTGCAGTAATTTTACATTAGCGTTCATGATTATCACTGCGGCGCACACATGCACGCCTGGCTTTTTAACAAGAGCAACTGAGCACTTATGTGCCGCGCCAAGCGTGCATTATTTTACGTTATAATTTTATGTGCGCACGATTTCCAATTATTTAACGAAAATCTCGACACGTTATCGCCGCGCCAGATCGTTTGTGTTATGAGCGGGCATAAGGTGGATGAGGTGAGTATTTTCAATTTTAAGGTTTGGTCGATGCATGGGAAATAATGGCGAAATGAGGAAAAACGAGTGTGTGTGATGTGCAATTGCGATATGTGGCGCATTACATGCTTATAAAACGTGTTTAGTTAGCGGAATTCGAAGAGGATTGAGAACAAGACGAGTAAATCAAGAATACGGCAGCGCAATGGCGATTTGAGAATTTCACACTGTGTTGTAAATTTATATGGTTGGTGCACGTACGCTTCATAAAAATGGTCATAAGTTACAAGTATGTAATTAACATCAAGAGATTTGATGTGCCTTTTAAGGCGTGTTATTTACCAGATAGACTGAAGGAACTATATTTCACTAAGTTTACATATGTTACATGTTAGTGGCTAATCCAACTTGGTTGATTTTTTTGAGAGATTTTCATATACTCAAATCATGTTTTGTTTCACTCTAATCAACGAAATTTGGACAGTTTATATATTTGGTTTGGTGCTTTCTTCAGTATCTTCGTGTGTGTCTGCGTTTTTGGTTTGTGTGATTTTATTAGTACAACAAGCCCAAAACGTTCTACGAATAGATAGTTAGTGTGATAGTTAAGTTTCATCTACATAATGAATATTAAATGTTGATAACATTAAACTTCCACTTTGTTATACAGATGGACACTTGACACGTCGGGTAAGTTCGTGTTTTTAAAAGTACTCGCCATATTTGTGAGAATACATAAGCAATCAAAATTCAATCCTAATATAACTTGTCTATTAATAATGAGTGTTTTGTTTAAATTTTGTTGCATAAAAGAGAATTGTCAAAAAGGCTCCACAAAAATTTATTTTTCGATAAACTATTTAAAACCATAATATTTGTGTAAATCAGAGAAGAGTCCCGGATTTTGATCAGATCAATCAGTTATATAAACGTGTTTAAAAAGTTAATTGCAATATAATAGATGATCGTATAACTTTGTTTTTGTATTTATTTAGTAAACATTTTACAAACATTATATTTTCATCATCAAGTAAAGTGTTCTCTTACAGTTGAAAATTACGAAATGAAACTTCTCCCTAATAATAATAGGCACACATTAAATTTAACAATCTTGCTAACTTGTAAATTATCCGCAATCATGCAATGTTTCGTGATTTAATTAATAATAAGTTAACAACTAAAACCCCGTTCACATTTGTGCGCTAGAGTGAATCGTCGAATTCGTTAAGCAATCGCACCTGAAGCACTTCACACTTTATATAATGTGGCTTCAGCCGTATGAATTGATAAACTATAAAACTTATATCCTTCGTTATTAATAATCCTCAGCGGGTGTGTAGAAAAGAGCAGTGCAGTTTTCGTCGTCATTATAAAGTTGTAACATCGCCAAACGACGGTGAAAAGTACCACCTGAGCAAACCGCAGGCGAGTTTGTTGGCGAAAACATTCAATAAAACAAACTAAAACACTGAGCACATATTGATAGTCGTATGAATAAATGCACGACTCGTTCTGCAGCGTCGGGCAATAAACGAATTTTGCGCAATGCTTCAAACGAGTATATGCGGATCGTGATTCGCGAGAAAGTGCATTTCTATCATTTTTCCAGCGTTGCTTTATTTTTTCCATGATTGTAGGAGGTGGTTTAGTTGCGTTGGTGCAAGTGCTGACTGAAGAAATGAGGTAATGTGAGACTAGCTATGACTTCAATTCTAAGCTTGCGGATAATTGTTGGCCACACCAAAAATTAACATATTAAATTTATTGCTATTGTTATTGCGATGATTTATTGCTAGACTTCCTCTCGCTAGCTGTTTGTGCACTAACAGGTAATTCCAAGTTACACGCAATAAGGATGTATCTCTCAATTGGTTGTGCATATTTCAATACCACGCAGTTGTTTAATTTATGGCGAAAACTTTTATGGTGAGCTCCGATCGTAGAATAAAAAGAGTTCATTTATCCTGAGAACACTGAGTAATCAGCATAAAGCATACGTTTCTAGTTTCATTAGCTTAAAACAGCAATTCGAGAGAATATTATCAATTGTTAAATGCATCTTATGTTGAATATATGGTAAATGTAGTAAAGTCTTTTGTAGAGTTAGCTGAGTATGTTATTTGCTTGTTGTTTCCAATGGAGCTGCAATATTAATTCTCAGTTTTATTGCTTTATGTCGAAATAATTCATAAATTCAAACATACCTCCCCAATATAAATGTAAATGACGTTTTCCTAAGAGCGTGGCTACTGATGATAGATATTAACTTCACTTATAATCAACAACATCAGTGAATTTAATTAATCTTACTCATTCATAACTACCGACATACAAATTCAATTAGCCTTTTTTACGCCGCTTTTTTAATTTAGAATCATATGGTAATGAATAAATTAACGACGGTTAATACAATATAATTATTGATACGCTGAGTCGACAAGAAGCACCCACAATTCGAGGTCTTCATCAAATGAATGAATGTTACCATATTCCCTTGCTGTTTATTTTATTATTCTCGAATTCAAATGGCAAAAACAGCAAATAAATAAAATCAACAAGATAGTTTAGCATCACTACAGGTGGCATCTTAAGATATTTAGTGAAATCTGCAAATACATGTTTCATATTTAATTCCAGTATCACGACTGTATTGCGTATGTAAAACGTATGGAAATATTATCAAATGATTTTTATGCGAGTTCTAATGCATTCAAGTGTGAGTCAAGTGGCAATATTCTAGGAATTTACAAGCAATTTCTAGAAATTACGATAAATTATGAAATACCTGCATTTTAATAATTACTATTTTCTAATGATTTATGAAATATTAAAACCCTACAGCTACAAGGTGAAATAACTAATAGATTATGCGTTTTAATCGACTAAACGATTTTTAATAACATGCCCAATCGTGTCCCAACACTGCAACAATTTGCCACGCGTTGTCTTCGTTGTCTCATGACGAACTTGCATTCGATTATTATAAATCGCAATTATCTTCTCGACAAATTAATTAACATGCTGGACGGCGATAATACATATTCAAATGGCGTTTTATAAGGACGTTCATTAGGCCTGCGATCAAGGTTGCGGCATGACACAATATTCGCAGTAAATAATCTAGATTCTAATTCAAATGCATTTTTCATGCGCAGAAAAAAGCGTGCACACCATAAACACGACACGAAAGTCGCGCAGCCAAAATAATTTAAGTAAACGTATCGAGATGATTTGCGTAAAGCATTCTCAAGGTGAAATAACTAATTAAGATTTTTTCGTCGACGCCTGACTTGGCTTAGATTTCAAATACGCCATTTATTAATGATTCTCGCTCAAGTTGTGAAATGCACATAGTGAAATGCATGGCGGTGGGAAAAAAAAACGCCGGCGAGGTTTCTGGCGTCACGCTTATTTTATTATTAATAATCGTAATAATCTCCGAGAATTATTCCCAGTCGCATTATTGTGCAATTGTGCGTCGTCTTGTGTGCGCGTCTATAAATCGAACATCGAAAATAACAGCCGATGAAGCCAATGTGCATAATATGCAATGCAAACAAGAAGAATGTCTAGGAGGCTAATTAATTATATTCTCGTTTAGTCGGGAATGCGCGAGAGAGGAATGGACATGTTGCTTATATATCTTCATTGCAATTGCAAATGTTTGCAAGGTTTGTGGGAAGCTGGAAAAATTAATTCGTGCAATTCCAGTTAAGGCAGAGACAAGTACAATTAATTAAATTACGTTTGTTATTAGCTAATATTTTTTCCCTAATTGCAGCAAGCCGTTTTTTCCTTTTACAATGTTTAGCATAAAATGTAATTTTCCACGGCATACGTCAATCTGACAAGTGGTAATTTGAGTTTTTCTTAGCTCGCTGTTCTATTTTCGATTCACTGCTCGCCTCGAGCACCACGGCGATGTTTAAGACATTCGAGCCAGTCGAACGTCATCGTCGTCGTCGTCGTCTTAATCGAATCCCAAGACTCTCTCGCGTTTTCTTGCAATCGGTTAATTGTGTGTGCAGCGTGCGCACCGGCGTGCATTATAATTAGATATTTGTATTTTATTGCGTTAGATCAAAGTGCATGCCTACTGGCCTGCAGGTCCAAGACTACGCGAAGGTCGCTATCGATCACATTCACATTTTAGCAACAATCCACCAACGAGCTCGAAAGGTCGAATCAAAAGTGATGATTTTTGTGCTTTTAATACTCATCTCTAACATTTCGATCGTTTTATTGCTGGAATTATAATAAATTGCTCGCTGAGTGAAGCAGTCTGCATCACTGCTGATTTGCTTCGAGGCTCCCAGCCTCAGCGAATAGATTTGCTCAGGGAAACGTTTAAATAAACTGCTCTCTAATGACCGGTAGCGCGTCGCCGTCAGGCGCCGAGTAAAAACAACGGAAAAAAGCAGCGCAATCGAGCAAATCGAAATCGCTAATCGGCTCCACAATCTGTCTACATGAACAAAGTGCAGCAGCTGCCGTAATTAGATTCACAGCGTTGCCGCTCGCAAATTGTGTCCTCTTCATCGGCTTAGTATGATATTTCGATGGTGTGAGTTGTTCAGTTCCCAGGCGAGTCCTTGATGTGTCGGTAAATGTTTGCGTGCCAACACCTCTGCCATCCTCATCTGCCTTGTCGTGTTTCCCTTCATCGGTGCTTTTCCCCTCTGAGTCGATTTCCAGATAGCAGAATCGTGATTCCAATTCTTTGGCCAGCAGTGTTACACAGCCACAGGTACTGCAGTACTGCAAGATGCCATCGTCTGTTCGTGGCTAGCAGGGAAAAATGCGCGGCGATGGATTAGGACGATCGAACGCTGAGATTTGCAGCGCGCATTGTGGGTGACAATGCACTTTGCATCATAAAGATGTTTCGCGCGCGCAGCAATTTATGCATGTTTTTAATCTAATTGAGCACTATATCAATTTGCCGCTGGTATCGGTGTGTGACGATGAAATACTGCTTTAGTCAACTGCCACTCTTGTTCGTGATTGTTTATTTATTTGTGTAGTTAGCATAATCATGATTATAAACGTGCGCAATACGAATTCTTAAATTGTACTTTTACTTTAATATTCTCATATTTTAGCATATTTAATTAGTAAGGAATTTGTTCATTTACGTATCAATATTATGCGGTAAATTTAATCTGAATTTGAAATTATCTTTGAGAAAAGAATCAACAAAATAATCATGATTCAAATTAATTAAAAATGGGTTACTATATCCAATAAGTACCGTGTGTATTTAATCTTTATATTGAATGAAATTGATTTAATTGAAGAAAAAAAAACTTTATATTGGTACAATTGTTTGGGTTGGTATGTATGATTTTAGTTGCCGAAACAAGCCGAAGCGAACAACATTATTTTTCATGTGGATTAAATTTAACTATAACGCTTACTAACTATTTATTTATATAAAGTTTTTAGCTTGTTACATTCTTCACTCGCACCATACTCTAATTTTCAGTTCACGCTAGTGCAGCTTGGGATTACTAAAATATCGGCTGTCTTCGGCTATTTAATACTTGATACTTCTAAAGTCAATTGTTTTCTAGTTATAAAAGACCCGGTTGTTTTTAAAACACATGCAGGTAAAGTTAAAAAATTATATCCGCTAAAACTAGGAAAATTTTAGCATATTATGAAAACAAAACAATTGCAATGCAATGCAGTGCAAATTGCAATAATATTACAATTATTTCATTAATATACCATTTTATTATTGTTTCTAGAAAGAAAGTGCAATAAACCTCTTTCCAGCAACTTTGCGTTCCATGACGAAATAAATTACTGATTGATGCAATGCAAGGATGCAGTCTGCAACCGGTGCTTCTCCAAGAAATGCGCCGCACTGTCAGACGCGTAAAACAAGACTTATTAACGTGCCGTATTCTGGGCCGCATTACCGGCGTGATGCGTTTTCGATGCCTATTATTAGCCGATTAAAGTTTCTGTTAACTTCGCACATTAGGACGCCGCGTGATCTTACGCCGCAGCGCAACAATAACGCACGACGCACGCCGCTCGATGAGCATGCTACGAATTAATTAGATGGCAAATGCCGGCACCATGGCAGCACGATGCATCTTGACTAGATGATCGACCATACTTAAGCTGGATGATTTAAATGTTAGCTAAATAACGCATGGAAATAAATCAATCTATAAGTAAATGCAGTCAAGCAGTATCAAATTTAAAAAGGATTTGCATAGGATACGAACATTATAGAAACACTGAGGGTGAGAGAAAGTGAGTTGCATAAAGACACTGACATATTTGTTTATGTCATTTTGTAATATTGGAAAATATTTCAGTTTCTTTAACTTGCAACAGCTCTAAATTGGTTATCTTTTATATTTTAGTAATATTCATATGTCAGGCGTTTGTCCGATTGTCAGATTGTGTTTTAATTTGGTTTATGTATTTTGTAAAAATATTATCATGGCGTTTCCAAGCAGTTGCACACTCTTAGTCTTTTTCCAAAATAATTTTTATTACAATTACGAAAAACCTTTTTTTTTTTAATTTTTGTTTTTGCAGAATGCCTTATTTACAAACCTTTAAATAAACCCTTAGAATTGAATCAAATTGATATTGAAATCTTTCTCTAAAATGCCAGTCCTGATTATGTAATTAATATGCATAAATATCACATCACTTCGACTGCATTAACATCCTCAAACATGCTCAAATGCCAAAAGAATGCATATTAATTGCTTGATATTGCTCATCTTCCTGCAACTACCTTCTAATTTATCACAATTAACTAATGCTTGCTCAATTCCATCAGTTGGCAACTTAGACAACAACAACAACCTAACCTAATCTCTATCTAAATCTAAATAATGATATTTTAATGCGAAACTAATCATTTTTTCCATGATTTACGCCGATGCGCGCATGCTGCAATGATATATTGCACGCGTGCGATATACTCGCAGTGATAAATGGTGTGTCTTTCACGTGCATAAGTACGTACAAGTGCACAACTTCCTTGGCGACTGCGTGCAGGTGAATGTGTTTGATTCTTATTAAGAGACTAAAAAACCAATCTGATGCTACACTTTACATTCAAGGCTGTAAAAAACAAAAGTCTTCTGGCTGAGATGCTGCCTGCATGCAGAGTGCATTAATGGAGTATTGGTGAATTTGGCATTGTCCTTGGCACGAATTCGGAATTGAGTCAGTTATTGATTTTGTTGATTGTCTCGTTAGAACGCGTCCCGTAAAATTTGCGTAGAATTTTTTTTATCAAATTGATTGGACGTTTACGTTAAACTAATTATGTGGATAATGATATTATAAAATTTATGTTTTATTTCTTCGTGATTTTCTATAGGAGTGATTATATCTTAATCATGAGTAATTGACATGATCTATTATAATAGTTTTATATATAAATAAGAAGATAAATAATCATTTTATTAAAGTCGTAAATTGTATGTTGATTATATGCAAATAAAAGATTACTTAATAGAGTACCAGTTGTTTTTGTATGCTCGTTAAAATTATGCTTTTATTCGTTTTATCTGTATAATGACTCTAAATTACTTACTGTTGTTGATTTTTGTTAATTATGGTTGAATCGGTGTAATTTAAATAAGTTTGCATATTTTATGTAAATTAATAAGAAAAACATTACTGATAATATAAATTCGACTTCTAAAAAATAATTCAAGATCCTTCTTCCGTGCCGAAATAGAATTAGCGAAAGTTTCTGTTTTTAATTGATTTCTGTAAATTTTGATTATGCTTTCAAAAATGTTCTATAGTTTTTACAATGAGAATAATTCTTAGAATTGTAGCAACAATTTGCTAATTGATGCAGAAATTATAAATTATAATTTATAGAAATGCAAGGTTACTGCAATAGATTGATTGAAAATCCTTCAAGAGATGAAATTAACAAAGTAAATTATTTAAAAAATTAAGTGGTTGTTATTGAGAGTTGGTGGTTTAAACAATTTCGTTTATAAATTAAACACAAAACGATTAGTCAAATATTTTTCTGTTATTATTTCTGTTATTATTAGAGCAATTGACAAATGTAATGTAATCGGGAAGAATATATCATTAGTACAATTCAATTATATTTGATTGGAATCAATCAATTTTTAAATCAAATAAAGCAGTATTTCAGATGTAAATGTTTATAAAAGGTGATATTTGTATACAGAACAGAAATATCAAGTAATTATATTTCTTGTTTGTAGTAATGGTTTCCAACTTGAACCATATAAGTAAGTACTTATTGATAAGCAACTGAAAGTACATGCAGAAAGATACATGTTCAGTTTTCGGATAAACTAACTTATTTTTGTCTTTTTTTTATATATATATAAAACGCAAGAAGGTAGTTAAATGCATTGCTTGAAAAACCAGTTGTTTTTTCCCATTTATGCCACATTTTCTAAGCGGGGATATTACCATTTATAATTGAAAACTATGTTGTTTAATTTTAAGCGCATTCAATTAATTTATTGAGATTACAGGTTTGCCAATTACATTATATTGGAATGTAAAAATTTATTACCTCTTCAGAATAACATGTAGTTAAATTTATGACAGTGTAGGAGTCGCATCTATTTATTTTTCTCAATTAAATCACTTCAATCACGTTTTCTACGGATTCTCACTGGCAGATTAATCAATAACCTAATGTATGCGAATAAATAAATCAAGATATTACTCGTACACATATTGAACCCCGTTTATTAACGACATTTTAGCAATAAAATAAATTGATCCATTAAACTTTACTACCGTCAGTCAGCTGAATCAATCGATTAAACTATAACCAGCGGTTCATTATTATCACCGGGTGCTGCATTCGTGTGAAATTAATTTTATGCCAAATTACGCACGTCGAAGCTATTCGCATGCATAATTAACGACCAGACACCTGAAATGTGCAATAACCAGGATGCGGCCACAAATCAACAAGCTAGCATTTTCCAAGTCAACCATCAATGCGTCAACCTATATTCCACCTTTTCTAGCGCAACACGCGGCGTGCTTCAATCGCAGTTTGAAGGTTGCGCCGCATTGCGTACGGCCATAAATTCTAACATTAATTGATTTTCATCCTCCGAACAGCAAAATTGTGTTAATCAACCTCAACCGCTGAGGGCATGCACACGATAAAACCTGTCATTACCGACTGTCTGTTTTATGGACAATATTTTCAAATGGTTAAGGCCTATTGTTGCTCAAATAGATTAGTCATCGGCTATTTTTAGATGGTTTCTTGCTGCAGTGGTTTTGGATGTAAATGCGCTCAAGCGTGACGGACACGAGGATATATTTAGTAGTGAAATTGGTAGTGGTTACGGGAGATGCTGAGTAAATTGTGTCAGGGCTTTATTTGACTCACATCGAGCGAAACGCAATGAGAAATAGAACAAATCGTAATGAAAATAAATGTTTGTAATTTAATGACAATCAATTTTATTGTTTATAGGCAAACATTTGATTTCAACACAAATATGCACAAAGCACGTTAACTACTTAAGTAACTACTTATATTGCGAATAAATAGCTAAAATTATAGCTCGATCTTTGACTCTAATTTTGGGCAATTTCTAATTAAATCAGCACTAATTTATTTATATTAATAAATAGAAGAACTCATTGACTATAATAGGCGACATATACTATTCGACTATTCCTAATAGTTGATTCTCTACTGCCCATTCTTCAAAGTGTGCTCTCACTTTATCTCTCTATATATAGATGTATATTACTTAGTTGACTGATAAATAACTCACAATTAGATGGCGCTGAGAGTTGCCATGCTGGTTGTGGCATTGCAGCAATGTTATTCGGTCTCAACGGCGATATTCCTGTTGCATCGGTCGTAGTGTGGGTGCTAAGAATTTAGCTGCAAATTTAAAATTTGATTATCTAGCGTCTACCTATTTGATTTTGCATGCGGTAGTGTTGGCAAAATACAAATTGTGTATTGTGAATTGTGGCAATAGGGCATCCAAAATGACAATTTAGATTAGGTTAATTTTTGGGAACTTTTAACATGACAGAACGGACTTCAATATCTCTCTGTAGTCTAAAGGTTTCAGGTTTCTTTCTAAACCTGAATCAAAACTTTGTCTTTACCAAAACTCATTTTGTATTATTTGTTTGTAAATTTGCTAATGACATAAGTTAGAACATAATTCTTCACATCAAACTACTTTGTGCTAATCTTGAAGATAATAACAAGCAGGAAATTACCAACTGTTGAACACAGGCAGCGACCGTACACCACATTACCGCACTCATTACACTCTCTTCTCCAGCTTAATTCGCTTTTCCCGCATCTTCCTCTTGCCGCCAACGCTGAGGCCGCTTTTTATTGGCATCGCTCACGGAAATGAACACCGCTAGTTGCGAGTAAAATTGAAAATCCGCCATTTGCACGACTTACTTATGGCGTGCGCATGTGAAATTGCCATATTGCAAAACGCGGCAAAACGCAAGCATTATTCAATTACGACATTTTCACTCTCGGACAATCACGCCGTGCGCCGATAGTGCATGATGAGGAAACTTCATCTCCGGTCTCTTCAGTGAATTGCCATAGTTTCGATTTGCACCGTACGTGTAGCGGCGGTGAAATAGTTAAAGAATAATAGCAAAACTGCAGCGCGCCGAACGCAGCAGGACGCAGCGGGATACACTCGAAAGGTGCGGTTCGGCAACGCTCAACGCGATTCGACGGGACGGACAATAGATGGTCATTTACGTCAGATTCGCAATGTGCATCGTCATCTTTTGCGCATCGTTCAAACGGTGCCATGGAATGAATTGGATATATTCCGATTGATTCTGACAACTTGTCTATGGCATAATTGAATCGATCAGCAGTCGATAATAACAATTACAATACAATATAATGCACGAAAGAAGTTGGAAAGATTGCTTGACTTTTGCTATAAATTATAAAATTGGTAGAATTGTGAAAAAAAAAAAAAACACGTCAGACGAAAAATTGATGGGCAAGTAAACATTATTATTGAAGTGTATAATTATTATGGTTTCAGTTAAATTTATCATTTGTAAATATTTGAAGAAGCAATAGTTCTAGAGTGCACTAGATGGCAGCACTTTCATTGAAGGTTTTTAAATTTATAGTCAACCAGAATCAGTTGAGTGATTGAACTTAAAATAAGTTCCAGTTTCCTGCTGTTTACTAATTAAGTTTATTTTTACTTTAAAACCCAATAAAGTAAGTTAATAAATTCCTAATTATTGTATTGCACACTAATGTGGACCATAAATTTAGTCAGCTACCTTACTCCTATTAAACTAATACATCAAAATGATGATTGCACAAATAGTGATGAATGCAGTTGTAAATACTACCAATTAAGATTACATTGCGCACTTAAAATTTCAATTTAGGTAAATCTGTAATCATTTCTCCTGTCTCTATAAGCTTATGATGACTGCCTCAAATTATTTTCAACTTGCATAGTGTGCATGCACACTATGTTTTATCCGCTTGCAACAGATTGGAGTAGCGATTATCACTACCTACACACCACACCAAGCGCTCTTGGTTTTCAGGCAAATAAAGCAATGAAAATATTTGAGATTATACGGCACTTTTATGTCGCAAGTATTGAATTGATTACGCGATCAAGGCGAGCATGATGTTTCAAGGCTTGAATTTTGTTGCACGAGACTGAATAATTAATTATTTATGCAGCTCAGTATTTGTGTATCAATTAATTAATAACTTTAGATGAGACTTTGTAGAAACCTAAAATTTCCAAGTCTAAAAAATCTAGAAAGTTAATGTTTATATAATTAAGTCTTCCAAATGTTTGGCATCTATTTAGATGTTTTGCAGATAGTGTTAGAAGCCAAGTAAATAAATTAGACCTTAATGGCTAATAGTTGCGAGGCTACACCAAATTTCATGCAGTTTCTAGCCTTGCTTCATTAGCGAATTTTCATATAAATCATTATATTAGTATTAGGACACTAACAAAACAAAAATGCAGAAAAAAAATTTATGACTTGTCGTCTGTCTCGTAGTATAATCGAACAGAAACAAAACTCGTTTGCCTTATCACCTCGAAAACATCTGTTACAACTATGTCCAGACGCAAGTTTGCTATAATTTAGTGAATTTAAATAAGCTCGAAATATAATACAACGATTATATTTGATTTTATTGAGAAAAAAAATGCAAATTTGTCGGTAAAGTGAAATATATTGAGGATTTAATTTTATAATTGACCGTTTTAATACCTTTGAATGGAGTATTATGTCATTGGTGTCTATATTTATGTTTTCATCTTAAAATATGATTGAATTATGTTTAAGAATTAAATTTCCTCGCATCAATGCAAATTTATTCGTTAGCTAATAAATTAGCCATAGTCATAACTTTAGTATGACAATAGAAAAAAATCTAAAGTGTAAATTTGTAATATTTCCTTGTTTGCCATAAAATATTCTTCAATATCTTTATTTTCTAAACCAGCAGGAATACGCTGGATTGTAAGAGTTTACTATCCATACGAATTAATTTAAATTAATTTCTAACGTAGACTTCGGGAAACTACGACACTTTTGCATAAAAATCTATTAATATTGTATAAATTAAAACTGTGTGTGCAAATGCGGCCAGAGAAACCACAAACAGGAAAATAATAAATTGCATTTCGCTAGCCTTCAGGTGTATCAGTTATATTTTTTGCAAAAATTAATGAATACTTGACATCGACGAAAAGTATGCAAATCTGTGAACACCGTTAGGATGCTCCATGGCCCAAGAGCGAGATATGCAGTTTATATGCAAATTATGCTTAATTTATCGTTGACAAAAAACAACTAATGAATTTACTGACTAAGGTGTGTTTAAAAATGTTTGGCTATGCGCGTTAAACCAAATTGATTTTATAGCTTGATAATAATTATGTTTTAGTAAATTAATTCCAACATTATTAATTGTTGCTAATGAGAGAATATCTGTCTAAACTTTTTGTTACTAAAACATAAATTTAGTCTTAAAATTTTCTAAATATTTTACAATATAAAAATACGATTCAATGTGTTTTATTAATATTTAAAAATAACACATTTTCAATATTAGGTTAGCAATCCTGATGCATATTTAAAGTTAGGATAGTATGAGGTGAATTGCAATTATCACAGTGGAACAGCAAATTTCCGATTAAGATGGTATTAACGGCATTCGATCAATCATGATTTTCTAAGAAAACGGATTTTTTTAAAATTTGCGAAGAGTGGATGTTTTTTTTTTTTTTTTTAATTTTGATTTTAGTGTTTAGCCGAATTTTGATTACGATTTGATATATTGTCCCATAACTTCCGAAATTATTGTTTGATCATTTACCTGTCTGGAATAACAATTCGTAAATAAATACCAAACAAATGTGTAAAAATGTGGTTTGTTTATCTTTAATAGTTTTAAAGTTATAAGTTCTCAAAGTGAATTTTTGTGAAAAAGTGCAGACGCTGATATGAACAAATATACATTTAGAATGAAATGAAAGTATGTTCACTCAATTAAATAAGAGTTGCCCATTACCACACGCATTTAGTTTAGTCGAAAAATTGAAACTCGATTTTTACTCATTTTAGCGACATTATTTTTATGATACTTATCAGAGTGCCTAATGCACATACCAGCTTTATAAAGCAAAATATCTTGTACAGTCTGTTATTATATCAACTCCCAATTATGGTATATATGGAATATGTTGCTTAGTAAATAATTCATTATGTTGAAAAATTGCACTATAACACTTGCTTAAAATTGATTTGTAAAACGTTTTCGGCATGTTGCCTTCTTCAGTATGATTGAAATTGTAGAAGTTTGCGATTTA